>CAIGQQ010039592.1:5418047-5435132 GCA_903798035.1 Danio albolineatus | reverse complement strand
GTGTGTGTGTGTGTGTGTGTGTGTGTGTGTGTGTGTGTGTGTGTGTGCGCGTACGTGTGTGAACAAACTCTGTGTGACTCATCGTTGCAACTCCTTAACAAACACATTAAACAGTCTTTGGTAAAGTTCTTACTGTTGTATTTCTCAAACGTAGTGAGATCTGCTTCCTGCTACATCTGTTCCTGTTAAGTCTAGCTGCGTCCCAAATGACACACTATACACTATGCACTTATGCACTATGTACTTATGCACTTACACACTCAGCAGTATAGTATATGTATGCAGTGCTGTCCCAAATGGAACACTAATGGCTTTTTTACTAAGCTGAAGTTCAAACAGTTTCCCTGATGACGTTTGACGGTTGTCAAATTAGAGAAATAAATGACCAAAATTCCTAATAATACCTGGCATGAGTATAACCGCATTCACCCTCAGGAGGCGCTATAATCACTCTTGTAAGAGAAATTTGCTTTCACAATCCAAAATAAATAAAGTTATCCAACATGTGCGCACGATAGCTTCGCCCCTTCCGTTACGTGCACAAAGCTGCGGTCGTTGAGTGGGTGAAGTGTCCATCAGTCCACACTTCTGTTTACCGGTGGAATGAGTGCATCATCCGGGTAATTAAAGTGCACTTATTATTATTAGACTTTTCGGTGTGAACGCACTACTGACACTATTTATACTACAAAATGGCGTAGAAAAGTGCACAAGTATGCGATTTGGGACGCACTTTTTTCTGTCTGACGCAGCCGAGGGCGGAGATTGAGGCACGCTGACGGGAACGGTGGGCGGGGAGGACTATTCTTAAAGGGCCAGCGCCAAAAACAGCAAAACGTTGTAATGGAAGGACTTTAGAGAGCTATAATTAATAATCTGATTGGTATTTTGAGCTGAAACTTTACAGACAAATTCTGCTGACACAAAAGACTTATATTAAATATAAAAAAAGGGGTCATGTATGTGCCCTTTAACGTTTACATGTATATTCATTCATTAATTTTCCTTCTGCTCAGTCCCTTATTTATCAGGGGTCACCACAGCGGTATGAACCGCCAACTATTCCAACAAATGTTTTATGCAGCGGATGCCTTTCCTGCCACAACCCAGTACTGGGAAAAACCCATACACTTTTACATTCAGAGGAATTTTACATTCGGAGGAAACCCACATGAACCCAGGGAGAACATGCAAACTCCACACAGAAATGCCAAATGGCCCAGCTGGGATTAAACCAGCGACGTTCTTGCTGTGAGGCTACAGTTCTAACCACAAAGCCAACATGCCGCCTATACATGATCAATTACTTAATAATTTTAAGTCAATGGGTTAACTTACCTTCAAAAGTACAGTCAACCAACTGCTTTTTAACAGTGTATTAATAGTTGTACTGTCCAGGATTTTTTAATAAGTATATTTTAACTTAACTTGTTCAGATTTGAATTTTAATGTGCACGCCTTTTTAAAAGCTGCTTCAGAACAAAACTTATATTGATAAGGGCTATACAAAGAAACTTGAATTGAATTGAACATTTAGACACTTAACAATGTGCCTCTATAACAGGATTACTATAGTTAATGAACACCAAAACCATAACACTACAATATTTGGTGTAACTTGAAATAAAGGAAATATTAAGTGGGAAAAAAAAACATTTTTCAGATTTTTAAACGTTCATGTGATATTGAAGACTGGAGTATCATGCCGTAGACCAAAGAAAATACACAGCAATGAATTTAACGTAAATAAAATGTACTTCATTTTTATGATTTTAGCTAACTATAACAACCTGATAAAAATATAACAACAAAAGTTGATTCTAAGTAAAAAGTACAAATAGTGGCCGGTTTCTCACTCATGCACTTCTCAAAAATAAAGATACAGGTGCTTTCACTGAACTGTCAAACATTTGTATCTGAAGGGTTTATAATGGTACCTCAAAAGAACAGTTTTGATACATTTGGATACTAGTATGTATATTTGAGGTACCAATATAGACTCTTTAGTTACAAATGTATACTTTTTGAAAAAGTACTTTACTCCTGTACTTTTTCTGAAGGAGCAGCTACAAGGTGGCTTGCTAAAATGTAATCCTTTTCCGATCTTTAAAAGTTCTCTAATTCCCATTTTCTGCATATGGAAAAAATAAATTTCCAGCCTTAAATAAAAAATCATAATTTGAAAACTTCTAATAATACATGGTTTAAACAACATATCATTTTAACATGTGGGAACTATTCCTTTAAGAAAAAAAGAGATGAAAACTGAGAAATGCAGAGGGGGATTCTCTCATTCTCACAAATGTCCATCACTCTTCCGTTCCGCCTGCATATTGACATTCAGCGAGCATTGCAACATGACAACATGCCTAGCAGAGTCTGGAGCCGTTTGAAAAGGTTGACATGATAGCTGCGTGTGTGTGTGTGTGCGCGCATGTGTATGTGTGTGCGCATGGCAGCACTGCTTTTCACTCTTTCACTCGCTTCACAGTGTCTCATTTCAATTTTAAAAAACTGTCTTTCCAGGAATCTGTAAATACCTTTACAAGCGCATCATAAATACGGCGCAGATCAAAGGAGCCGAGGAAAGCGCGCCTCGTCCCCCTTTAGTGATTTAATGAGGATTGCGCGACACCCGTGGATCAATACAGCGCCATTCAATTCCGCAGCCAAATGTAAATGACCTTGTTTAATATTATAACAACGCTTTTGATTGTCCAAAGTGGAAGAGAAGGAGAGCGGGGAGGGAAAATAAAGGCTGATCTTTTTTTAAAAAAAACATGAGCTGGTCAATGGGGTTATGTAAATTTGCCGTTTTCGACCACAGAGCGAAATTCATAATTCATAAAGATTAAAGTTGAATACTATATAAGGAGAGGCGGCGTTTGCAAAAAAAAAAAAAAAAAGAGAGAGAGAGAGAGAGAGAGCTTTGCCTAGACTTATTATATTTCATCTGAGATGAGGAAGGAGTTTGATACATCTTCAACAACTAAATCAATATTAATACACGCTCAGCCTTCAGCCGGCCTGCTTGCTATTTATCTACACAATACTCCTCCATATCAATACTGCAGGAAGAGGAGAAAATGAGCCGGCTGGATTATGTGAGGTTATGGAGATGAGAATGAAGGACAGGATCCGCTCAGATGTTTGTAGGCAGGTCATAGTTCAGTTGCTGTGGTGATCAACGCACGCGAGACTGGAGAGGAATATAAATGGGAAGAAAACGACAAAATGATATGGAGGGGAAAAGCTCAACCGACAGAAGACTCAACAGATTGAGACAAAGGTACAAACTTGCTCTTTTGTATGATGGTGGCGTGAAGCTCCAAATGCAATTAAAGGACAATCGCCATTGCCTTTGTCACAGGAGAGACACACAGCTTGGCTTGGAGAAGTGCGGCCCCTCGGGTGAAGTGACTTTTGACATGTGCTCTCACATATCTTCCATCCCCCGGTGAAGAGTTTCAGTCCAGAGGGGACAGGAAGAGGACAGACTGCAGACATGACAACTGCTGCTTTCCTGTCTTTCTTTCATTTCATCTGAGTAAAATCTGAGGAGTTACTGGAAATAAAACAAACCTTTCTGTACACTATTTGCTAATTACGTGCATACACTGCAATTTCTCCCTCTCTCTGATTTGTCAAATCATAAGAATTATAAATATCAACCCAGACTCATTGTGAAAATGTACTGCTATATACATTTTTGGAGAGCACCAAATACATCCCAGGAGCTACGTTTTAAAAAATTATTATTATATATATTTTTGCAGTTTTTGTTTTCGCAAATTCGAGGCCACTTTGCATGCCTTTTAAGATTTCAAATTTCTCTCGTGAGTGCTATTTGCGCCAGCTGTTCTCGCAAAAATCCATCAGAGGCTGCTGCCGACTGACTGAATGACTGACTGACTGACCGACCAACTGACCCACTCTTCTCCTTCCCTAAACCCAACCAATTGTGTTTTCAAAAACACCAATTGACCCGCCCACCCACTTCCCTAAACCCAACCGACAGTTTTAAAAAGCAGTCCAGAAAAAGATTTTTACCACGTTTTCAGATTTCACCACATTCTCACCCTGTTATTTACTTGTTTATTTTATTTTTTGGCTTCTGTTTTTGTCTTATCTGGTTTCTGGAAACGTTCTTCGCCACACTTCATCATCGTGGACAATGGCGACAAATAGTGAACTAACTGGAGCTAACTGGTGGTATGACGGCGTTAAAAAGCCCATGTTACACATCATACACAAAAATGTAAAATATGATGTTAGTTACAAACAACCAATCAGAACTAATGGTTAGGTTTATGTTTATTGTCTAAGGGCTTATAACATTCTTATTCACCCATCACGTGTCATATAATTATGTATAATGTCATAATATCATGTATAATTTTAGAGATATGTTATGATTAGGATTAGACTATGTTTTAGGACTCTAATCTTGTTCTATTTCTTACCTAATTGTCCAAGTCTCTATTTTTTGGGGTTAATTATTCAGCATTATGTTTATCCACGACACTTGAACAATTAGGTTTAGGGGTGTTCATGAAAAGTAAGTCTACACTAAACAGTAACAGAAATTCCATGGATGATCTGGCGCAGTCTTGGAGCAGTTGCATAACCTTTGTTGAGGTTGACGCCAAACCTGATGCTCACCTTTTAAAAAACGTAACTACAGTACACTTCGCGACAATGCATAGTTATCACTAACTGGACAAACTGGTAAGAGTGGGAAATCCATCCATACGGAGGTAAGCAGTCAGCTTGTGAGCAAAAAAAGCAACGGCGTCATACGACCACATATCGCCTGGTTTAGAAATGAAATGCAGTTGTACGTGCTTCTTGCTGTATAATTCACAACCTCCAGAAATGTATATAGGACTACATTTTCAGAATGAGCCTATATACTGTATTAAGTAAATAATTAAATGAATAAATACTTAAATTATCAAACAAACAGACAAACATTTAATTGTAGCTGCTACTCCTAAAACTTCAGATGTAGTGATGTTTTTGCATAATTTTGTCTTACTGAACTATATTGTTTGAGTGGATGTGAGTGCAGACTGTCTGAGGTGTGGTTGGGGGTAGTACTGTAGATTTGATGAATGGAACAGAGAGATGTAGAGGGGTAAACCCCATTAAGAGCAATGAAAGACCTCCTGCTGCACACAACACAACCCACAGTCAGGCTGAACAGCAGTGTAAGACTAATACAATGCAAGACACTAATTAGCTCCGCTGTTCCCCTGACATATGCTCCAGAGAGAGACACAGACAGACAGAGAAACAGAAAGAAAGAAACCACACACACACACACACACACACACACACACACACACAGAGATAGGAATGTACAAATGCAATCTGAGAGAAATCAAGATTTATTTCATTAATCTTAAGTTGTTAGTAGAGGGGTGGGGGGGGGGGGGGGGGCAGCAGAATGTTTTTATGTTAGTAAAATGAAAGAGTTCTTTAAAGTACAACACTCTCACAATCCTCCACAATCACCATAAAAGATGTAAAGAAATAATTCTATATGTGCCTAGTAACATGCAAATACACAATTCGAATTAAAAATTTATACATAATTATTTTGAGAAGCCACTTGTAATTGAACAAGTTGCAGCGAGCTTCACTCCATTATTACTTAATGCATCAGATATCATAAATTAACAATGAACGGTATTTTTTTTCCCACAGCATCTATTAATCTAAGGCTAATTTATTTATAATTGTGTTATTGTTCATTAATGCATGTTCATTCATAGTACATCAGATAATGGTAATTTAGACAACTTGAAATGTTCCAAATGTATTAGCATATGTAAAAAGTCACATTAACTAATAATGCTGTAAATGTTATTGATTATTTCATGTTAACATTAATTAATGCGAGCATATGGAACCTTCATTTACATACTTACTAAATACATTTACTTTGTAGCACTGACATTGAAGTACTGATAACACTTCACACAACTTGATTTAAAAGGCTCATGTTACACATCATACACAAAAATGTAATATATGTTAGTTAGTTACAAATAACCAATCCGAACTAATGGTTAGGTTTACGTTTATTGTCTAAGGGCTTATAACATTCTTATTCACCCATCACGTGTCATATAATTATGTATAATGTCATAATATCATGTATAATTTTAGAGATACGTTATGATTAGGATTAGACTATGTTTTAGGACACTAATCTTGTTCTATTTCTTACTTAATTGTCCAAGTCTCTATTATCTTTGGGTTGATTATTCAGCATTATGTTTATCCACGTCACTTGTACAATTAGGTTTAGGGGTGTTCATGAAAAGTAAATCTACACTAAACAGTAACAGAAATTCCTTGGATGATCTGGCGCAGTCTTGGCGCAGTTGCATAACCTTTGCTGTGGTTGACGCCAAACCTGATGCTCACCTTTGAAAAAAAACGTAACTACACTTCGCAACAATGCATAGTGAAAGCTCTTTGATTGGTGCTGAGCAGTGATGAATGTGGGCAGGGCTGTTTTGCATTTACTTTATAATTAAAGTTGTCGCACGTTGTCTGCTTTACGTCTCTGAATGAGTGAGTTTGAGCTACTTTTACATTAAGTTAGCATTACAGGTACTTCCAGTGTAAACAAAACACCCACATATAAACAGAAACCCCACTGCCAGCTAATGTTTCTGAAGTGTTATTGTCAGAGCAACGCAAACAGAATGCAGAAGTATAAATGCACAGCTATGTGACGGTATGCGCCGTGGTTTAAGGCTATCAGTTGATGCAGAAGTAATTCGGCCCATTGGAAGCCGCAGTGAGTCACATAACACAACTACAAACCATGTTACAAACCATTCACAAATAATAACCACTGATTACAACTCAAACAGATTACAGATTAAATGCACAGTATGCAATTTTTGACACTAGATGGCATATTCACAACAAACAAAGGCATAGTTTGATGACGACTTGACCGAGTGTGGAATCAAATGAGTTGTCTTCTCCATTTCCTCCTACGGAACTCGTGGATGAGCTAAATTATTCAAAACTTATTTTGATGGTGCTATGTAGCAGTGTATGACTGAAAGCTGTTCATGCAAAACCCTAAAGTAATTGGTAATGAGAGACAAGTATGATTCAGTACTAAAGTAGCATAGTTTTTATCATGTGATCACGAGGGGATGAAGCAGTTCTGTTTTATCCAACTAAATACATATTATTTAAAATATAAATACAAAATATATATCATTGTTATATTGATTTTTAAATATTTTGACAGAAAAAAAGTCTCACAAAACGTGCCTTAAATAATTTATCACATTAATAACCGTTGAAAAATTCAAACCAAAAAATTTCAATCATTTGTTTTGTAACCAAGTACTCTGAACCAACATCCTGATGGCTACAAGTGAAAGTCTATCTGTAATGGATGACTAAAATGCTTTAAAATTAATTGAGCTTTTGATAAAACCTGTCTATGATAGATTACAATGGGCTGATTTAGAGTATTTCCAATTATTCAACATATTTCTATTAAACATTTTTTATGATTTTCAAACCAGTCTACAATACAGAAAGAAAACACTGATTTAATAAAAGACTTCTAAAATATTGTTTTACTACATACATTGAAACATTTCACCTTCCTCAAGGAAAACATTTTCTTCAAAACATACTGTACCTAGTCATCAATTACTATCACAAAGTATTTAAGACGGGTCATTTCAATATCCACTCCTATATTTGTCAGGACTCACTGTTGGTTTTGCAAAACAACAACAACAACAACAACAACAACAAAAAATGCATGTCCATGTTCAATTGTAGATGGAATTTTCTACACCACATAACAAAGTTGCTACTACAGAACCATGCCCTCAATCCTTGATCCTGTTATTGTAGAAGACTTACTATCTCAGAGTCATCTCCCTATTTAATAATAATAAATAGCAAGGGTGACAAACAGCAGCCTTGAGGAGTGCCCATGGAAAAGAATTACAGTTTAGGATATACATCATTGCCTTTCACACACTATGGCCTTTCTGTTAATATATCTATAAGCATAATACATATAACAGCCTGCTACTTGTTTTTAGTTTTTCTAGATATTTACAAACCATATTTAAAGATTTTTAAAAAATAGCATCTTCATTGTTGTAAAACATTGTTCATGTTTTATTCATTTAGTAGCCTATTTCAATCTTTTGTCATTGAGGAAAGCAGGAAGACTGAAGAGGCAGACCAGCCTATACATTTCCATCCTACTGTATAATAACCAATGGAGGAGCTGCAAAATCAAATATTGGGTTGGTGGACCTGTCCTGCTCAGTGTCTATACAGCCTTGAGTCAGAGTTTAACAAGTCAACCAATGGCCATGGCTGTAAGCAGATGATTTCCTTTATGCATGAGCAGAACTTTTATAATAGATTATTTGTTCTTTGAAGTAAGAAAAATATGCTTATTATTTAGTTAATTAGTCTTATTAGTCAATAAAATTCAAAGGCAACCCCCCATCCTTCTTCTAATCTGATCTAATTACAGAAGTCACTCTCTTGTCCAATCAGCAGGGAGAGAGAGATTATTTCCCCACCATATGGTGAGTCTGTAAGATCACATGCCTCCTATTTCATATACAGAGAAAGGCAATCATGCACAGAATGAAAGTGTGGGAAGTGACCTTATCTACTCCACATCCTGTAAGGAGATCAAATGCAAATAAACTGCTCTGAGAGTATCCATTTATACCTTCAACAGGAAGGCCGACAAAACAGATGGACTTTCAGAATTTTTTTAAGTTACTATTCATATCTTTGCACATAGCTTCTTGTCAAGTTGTCAGTCTTGTATTTCATTTCCTATTGGTTTGCTCACACACCATGGTTATTTAGACAACAACATTCAACTTCTTAGTGGGATAGTTCACCCCCAAATTAAAAGGTACTCACTATTTACTCATCCTTAAGTTCTCCAGCCTCCGGCGACTAGACTGCAGCTAGAGCTGCGCACCGATGGATTACTCTTCAGTGTTTGAACTCTAAGTAGTGAATATTAAACAACACTGAACTAAACTGAACTCAGCTATATACTAGCTAATAATATACTACCTAATAACTAAACTGACATTTTCAATTTACTATAACCTTCTATGTGAAGCTGCTTTGACACAATCCCATTGTAAAAGCGCTATACAAATAAAGGTGAATTGAATTGAATTGAATTATAGGTTTCCAGCTTTTTTGAAAAATGTTTTATTTTGGGTTTAACAGAAGAAAGAAACTCAAACAGGTTTTGAACAAGTGAAGGATGCATAAATGATGACAGAACTTTCATTTTTAAATGAACAAACCCTTTAACTCGCAGTTTTTTAAGTCTCAAAACCATATTTTGTGACAAAGCTCTGGTGTATGAAGGCAACCTCTATGGGTTAGTTGTCTGTTACATCATGCATTGCAAGGGAGCTGCTACATGCTGCACATACTTAGGTTGTTCTGGGTTTTCATCTCTTTTTTAGACACCACTAGTTCTAATAATCTTGGATAGTTTTAAAAACAGTTTATTAAACATTTGTTGTGTTCAAACAGAAGTAACTCACAGATATTTGGAACCACCTGAGGGTGAGTAATTGGTAAGTAAAGTATACATTTTGGATGTACTATGCTTTTAAGGTGTGTTTTCATCAATCCAATTACAGATGGACAACACTAAATTCAGATGTTCTGTAAACAGCTTCTAAATCCTTTAGAGCTTGTCAAGCTGCATGTGAACACTTGCTGTTGTATTCAAAACACATTCGATTGGATTGTTTTTAGTGTACACTGTACATACATGTGGTTATGTGTACTATGCCTCTACTAACAGAATGAGCCTATGCAGGACATATACTACCAAAACATGGTATTCCTACATCACTGCATTGTGTTAAAATACACAGTCCATGACTACAGTTTGTGTTACCATCCAAAAACCTTTCATTGTTTAGCCACGCAACATGAACTTATTCATTGAACACTGTATGCAGTGCTCCCACAAATTAGATAATACTAGTAACTTAGTAAGTAATGCCTAGGGCCACACGGAATCTGCACGCGCAGAATTCCGCAGATTTTTAGCCCATCATTGATTCGGTTTATTTACTGGTGTAAATGTGTGTAAATGTATATTTAATCAGTTTTCAAACTAATTTCAGTTATAATATTGACTAATTTGAAAATATTTATGTGATTTATTTACAATACAGTTTGTAAAGTAATATTTTTGGTGTTTTAGTAGATATTTTATATGAGAGACATGCTTTGTTTACCAAATAAAGTGGATCTAATTAGATTCGCATTGTAAACAATAAAAAAATGTTAAAAAGGTATTACTTTTTATTTAATATATTAAAGTTTTAATTATGATACTCCCAAAATAAATACGCAGATTTTTGAAGTACTCAGAAATAGCAAAAAACGTCCGCACATTCCGTCAGGCCCTGGTAATGACCACTGCTGTGCAGTTATCAGTCCCAAAAACTGACAGTAGCTACATTTCCATCCAGTTATTTTTATTCGCAATTTGGATATGGGCATAAATAATGGTTGATGGCAACGCCAAGATGCGCATAAATTTAGAAAATAGGGATTAAAAATGATGCGTATAACTGAGTAGGACAAACTTTGTATTCGATAAGAAAAGATGCGCATAAACTGCGATGGAAACACTTTTACCGTATAAATTCCAGTATGCGCATTAAAAAAGGTCATGTGATTTTGATATAAGAGATCATGTGATGATAAAAATGTGTGTGACTGGACAGATAAGCCAGCTGAGCACATTGTAAAACATCTGAAATGTTGTTTTGGTCACTCAAAGATGCCTTGCAATTTAATTATTAGTGTTATTATATTATTAATGACCTCCAGAATCAAGAGCGTCTGTGCTCTGCGTCTGACACCTTCAAACGCTGACACCACTGCGCGTTCACTGCGTGTCAGGATTGCCCTCTGAGGCACAAGTCATTTATTAAATGAAGAAAGAGATTGACACAGCTTCTTCTACTGCAGCAAATTAAGTTTTTACTGTTGATATTTGGCGGAAGTGACGATTTTGTCCGCTTTGACTTGTTGGATGGAAACGCTGCTTTATTCGCATGTTTATTCAATAATCCAGTTTTGCACATAAAGTTTATTTACATTTTTGGATGGAAACATAGCTAGTGTGGACTTACAGTGTAAAAAAAAAAAGTATTTTGAAAAGTATTCTTTACCTCAACTTACATCAATCAAAGTGACAAAAATATTGAAATCTGATTAACTTATTAGGTCACACTTTATTTTGATGGTCCGTTTGTTGAATTTAAGTTACATTGCAACTAATTCTCATTAGATTATAAGTAGACTGTTAGGTTGGGGTTAGGGTTGGGGTTAGGGTTAGGGGTAGGGTTAGTGTAAGTTAACATGTGCTTGCAAAGTTTCATATAGTCAGTTAAATGTCTGTTGAATGTCAGTACCAACAGATATTAAGTAGACAGTCTACCAATACTCAAATGGACCATCGAAATAAAGTGTTACCACTTATTAATATACTGTAAGTTAAAGTAACTTCAAAAAGTTGCCATGACTTTTTGTTATATCATTTTTTAAAGAGTAGTCCTAAAGTTGAGTAGAAATAAAATGGGGGAAAAAATGTCACAAGACTCAAACCCTGATTGTCCAAATGAACACCACAGCAGAAAAACAACACCATGAAACCTCGAATGCTAACCACAATTTCATGATTCCTTCATCCAAATACATCTTTTTAAATAGTTTTTTTTATTTAAAAAAGTTAATAAGTATATATCATTTTAATAAAATTCAAAAATGGTAAAAATGGCTACCACTGTTGTAGTGTTAACAAGGATTTTAATCACAAATAATCAACTGTAAACAAATAGTTAACTTCTGTGTTATAGTCAATTTTGTGTTCTTGTTTACAGTCCTTTTCTTTAAAAAGAAATGCTTAAACAATTGCTAAAGTTCAGCAACATTATTAACTGATAGCAAAATAGTCCCACATCAAATGACTTGCCAACATAACTGCGTAACATTAGTTGTTTTCTTTGGTTACATCCATGAACATGTCAACAGTGCTTACAGCTTATTTCATGCGTATATGATGCATGAGATGTGCCACTGTGGCGTAGTGAGTAGCACGTTCGCCTCACCGCAAGAAGGTCTCTTGTTCAAGCCTCGGCTGGGTCAGTTGGCATTTCTGTGTGGAGTTTGCATGTTCTCCCCGTGGTTGCGTGGGTTTCCTCCGGATACCCCGGTTTCCACCACAAGTCCAAAGACATGCGGTACAGGTGAATTGGGTAAGCTAAATTGTCCGTAGTGTATGTGTGGGAATGAGAATGTATGGATGTTTCCCAGAGATGGGTTGCGGCTGGAAGGGCATCCGCTGCGTAAAACAAATGCTGGATAAGTTGGCGGATCACTCCGCTGTGGCAACCCCGGATTAATAAAGGGACTAAGCTGAAAAGAAAATGAATTAATGAATAATGCATGAGGACTTGTATTAGTGTCCTATTTCTTAGGGGAATATTATCACCTCTATTTCTTTCTACTTTGTTTCAAGTGGCAATGGGAAGGAGTAGTCATAAGACTAGGCAAATATATATATATATATATATATATATATATATATATAACATATCTGGAATTGGGCCTAAATCTTCAAAGGTTTAAAGCTTTTTGTCAACCCCAGGACTCTGGCTGTACATGTTGTTGTAGCACCACAAATGACCTCCTGTTTAAGATAATGGGTGGGTATAAAGCAGAGGTTAGGAAGTTACACAGAGGTTACATGCTCCTTAGGAAAGTGAACCAGTGTTCGGTAACAGTATATTTGTAAATCTAAGCTTTTGGATCGTTCAGAGGAAGTATTAGTGTCACTAAGACAGAAGGGACATATAGACTTGCACGCCGCTCAAGAATGACGAAACAAGCAGGAAGCTTGAGAGAAAGACAATACATTTCTCAGATCAATAAGTACGAGAGCCATGAGAAATAAGATTGAAATAAAAGACAGCCGACAAAACAAGTGGTAGGCACCCATTCAGTGCCAATGCTGAGGAGAACGCCTCTCTAACTATCCCAGTCTTCATCATTTTGAGGATCTGTTTATTGATGAGGTCTAGTTGAGTGAAACGGCGATGGAGATACGACCCCGATCAATACGGAGCAGGTCAGCATCTCAAAGTGACTCTTAGTCATAATGCCGAACAAACCACAGAGGAACAGGGGGAGGGGAAGACGAGAAAGAAAGAAGAAAGGACAATATCATGGAAAATCAGGACCACCCGTAGACCCGACAGAAGATGACAATGGATCAGAGAACAAGTGCCACTTTTTCATGCTGTAAAACAGCTTTGTTTCAACAAGACAAGAAAGGACCAGCATCCTCCTGAAATGTCCAAAAACACCCAGCTGGGGACAGAAGCAAAGGAAAAGCTTCATCACAGCGAGACCCTCAGGCACAACACTCCAGTTATCTTTCCAGTGCAGCACTTTGTGGAAAGGTTTTGGCCCTCCTGCAACACACACGCAGGTGCCACTGCAGGCCGAAAGAGCCATACGCTTCTAATCTCGCAGCCAATCCCTGCTCCGAGCAGCCCTGTTGATGTTTGCCCTCTTATGCTTGGTGCATTTTGATGTCGAATTTCTTTTCGTTCCACAATAAAGTTCTGCCGTGAAGTGAAATTGCAAGAAAAACGCCCCAACGAAACAAAACGGAACACAAATTGCTCTCTTTGTGCTGCTTTATATAGGTCTGCTTAGCATTCAAGGGCAGGGCTGTTAGTGCGCATTGTGTTTGAAGCCCTCTGCACTCTGGTTTTAGATGCTGTGTGATAATGTAAGCCAATTCCCATTCCGCCCTCCCCATCTCATTCGCCTTATTGTTCTGCTATCCTCTCCCCCATCATAGAGGCAAAGTGCCTCCCGCTAACGCGGAGCTCCATATTTAAATTACACTAGCAGTTTAAGAGCACACTGGGGAAATCGACAAGAAGGAGAATGAGAGGGTGTGTGGATGAGAGAGATACTATATTAAAGCATGAGAGTGTAAAAGAAGAAGAAAAAAAAGAAGGGCGGGAGAGAGAGATCCATGATAGTTTGACAGTTTTTTCCCCTTCTGTTCAATCAGAGGCAGCGATGTGGAACTGTAGGGGGAACAAACAGCGCCTCACAACAAAGATGAAAAACAACCTGACTCTTCAATGGTATTCCATAATTCAGAGCCTGAGGTCGCGCAGAAACCATCAAATCATAACTGGGGGTCTGCACAAGTTAAATAGGTATATAAATATGACGACGAAGGTTAAATAGAGAACTGGCCATTTTCTACCCTAGCAGTGTGGATAGAGGAGTAAAAGCCCAAGTTTTGCTCGGAGGAAAAAGAAACTAATGCAATTTAATGTTTTTAATGTGACACAAAAGCACAATAACTTATGCTTGACCTGCACGGGCCAGAGGAAACCGACAATCCCAGAATGCATTGCAGTGGTTGAAAGCGGATGCATTTTGATTTGCATGCAAATTGCAGACAAGGGAGTTTTTCATTCCAGAGCAGGTGTACTTTCTAATACTCACGCACTTGTGTGGACACATGCACAGACGCGGTGTGACATGAAAAACGCCATGAACACAGCTGTTGCAGGCACAAACCTTTCCTTGAGGAGTCTTGCATGAGCTATAAAGGCTGCCAATGGATTTTACGCTCTTTACCAGAATCACTTGGAAACTTGGCATCATTTTCATTGACTTGATGGGATGAGGACACGATGTTTGATTGAACAATCCTGTCTTTTTTCACGCTATGTGGAAACATACACCATAGGGTCAAAATTGTGTGGACAGCTGAACACCATGTCCATGCGGCAATGTTTTTCAATAGCTGTTGGAAAAATGATGTAAGGATTCAATCTCATTCAGACAAAAGAGGGACCAGAGGTCAGGGTAACATGACTGCCATTTTAGAGCAAATTGCTGGCAAAGAAAACTTGGTAACAGTTTCTATAAAGCACATGCTCATAACGAATTACATCTGGCATCATAAAAACAGTTGGGGCGTCACAGTGGGTACCACAATCCACTCACAGCAAGAAGGTCACTAGTTTAAGCCCTGGCTGGGTCAGTTGACATTTCTGTGTGGAGTTTGCATGTTTTCCCCATGCTCACGTGGGTTTCCTCCGGGTGCTCTGGTTTCCCCCAAAGTCCAAAGACATGCGGTACAGGTGAATTGAATAAACTAAATTGCCCGTTGCGCATGTTTGTGAATGAGCGTGTGTGGGTGTTTCCCAGTGATGGGCTGCAGCTGGAAGGGCATCTGCTGTGTAAAACATATGCTGGATAAGTTGGCGGTTCATTTCGCGGTGGCGACCCTTGCACTAAGCCGAAAGGAAAATGAATGAATGAGCGAATAATAACAGTTATTTGCTCCATGTATGCACCCTCCAAGCTTTATGCAGGTATGTCTCTCATGTATATCTCTCAAAAATGATGGAGGTTACGCTGTTTTTTCTGACTATAGTTTACAAGAAGCGCGCGTCTCACATGGACAATTGTAATAACAAAGCTTCTTGAGCATGGTCGCATTAAAAATAATGAGCCCATACTGAGAAACTAGACATAGCGTTGGTTTCATATTGAGTACTTTATCAAGCAATATTTGTTTTCAACATGCACTTACTGCATTTTTATAGATATATGCCTCATGTATGTTTTTTGTTTTTCAGTTTTTGTGAGTTTCAGTTCATTTTAGTGACACTTTTCTAAAAACAGTACGTGAAGAGACAAAAGAAAGAATGCGTACACTGTTTATTTTCCTTATTTTGCAAAAGCACACATTTTTGTTGTTATTGTGAGTGTACACAAAAAAAAGTAGACCGTGACACCTAACAAATTTGAATGAATAACAGTGATTCAAACAGGGAGGTCCTGGCCCACAAGGGGGCCTGAGCGAGCTCTGTTGGGTGGGGGGGGGGGGCGGGGGGGGGGGGGGGGGTCACGTCATATTTTTAAATATTTTAGCAGTGGACAATTAGGAGAAAAATCATGTTGCCTTAGTTCATTGAATCCCCTGGCTGACCAAAAATGGACTAATTTGTAATTTTTCCTCCACAAAAAAGACACTGGTTTGCCTTCAGTAGCTATATTGGACCCAAGTGAGAAAGCTCCAAACCTTTCGAGTTGCAATGCTAGCAATATTGGAAACTCAAAATGCAGGAAATACCAAGATAGTTACTTGAAGTAGGGTTTTATACCATTTTGTTTAAGCAAAGAGTCTTTGACTCAGCCACAGTGCATTATCTGTGCACTGATGTTTTGCTTAAATATTTTACATTAGGCCATTATTTGTGCATAAACATATCTAGATATAGTAATAAACATACCGTTTGTTTGAAAACAACATTTTATTTCTGTCATACCTACGCAAACTTACATGAGCGACAATGTCATTAAATGTGGAGGGAGCCATACAATATTTCCTGGGGGAAAAGGAAGCAACACTTATTTTTGTGTCCAAAATCAACAGAGTATTCTTAGTGTTTTTTGGCTCTGGTAAGAAAAAAAAACAGATACTGGTCACGGTGGCGTGACAAGGGCCCTTAGAGGGTTAATACTTATTAGTGGTGCTTTTCATTTTTCAATATACACATTCATAACACATTTCAATATACAAGTTCATAACACATTATGTAACACTTTTAAGTATTAATTAGTCTATAATGATTGTATTTAGAAAGATGCAGTCTGCAATGTTAAAATGTTGTGTTATTCAGTTACAAAGACTAAATAGTAGTAAGCTAACGTGAATGGTGTTATATCGTGAATATAAGCTGTTGCATTATACAGTACATAGTTATTGTGAGCCATAATGGTTACTAACTTGTTTAAATGCAGTTACTACTCTGTATAAATTAAGTTTGAGCGCACTGTGCACCAGGGACGTGCAGAGACCCTTTAAGGGGCAGGGGCTCAAATGGAAAAAAAGGGCACTTTTTATTAAATAATAATAATAATAATAATAATAATAATAATAATAATAATAATAATAATAAT
>CAIGQQ010039592.1:5403343-5418037 GCA_903798035.1 Danio albolineatus | reverse complement strand
ATAATAATAATAATAATAATAATAATAATAATAATAATAATAATAATTGTACTTTAACAAATAAAATATATCAAAGGATATTTCACCCTAAATTCACCATATACTCACCGTTAAAAGCACAGTTCACTCAAAACTGACAATTCTGTCATCATTTACTCGCCTTGTACTTTTTCCAAACCTATTTGACTTTCTTCTGTTAAACGCTATATATTGAAGAAAGCGGGAAACCTGTAACCATTGACTTTTATGGTATTTGTTTTCCCACTCTAGAAGTCAATGATTTCAGGTTTATAGCTTTCTTTAAAATATCTGCTTTAATCTTTAATTCTTTAGTGTTCAACAAAATAAAGAAACAGATTCGGAACCACTCGAGGGTGACTAAATGTTCATGTTTGGGTAAACTATCCCTCTTCAATATATTATTTTTGTTTGAGGTTTTTTTTTCTGTTGAACTGTTTTGCGCACATTCCGTCTGCAGTGTGTGTATGGGCCAGACTGTAAAGCTATGGCCCAGATGCAGTCCGTATGCAGTGCGGATGCAGGCATTGGTATTAGCGCTGATAAATGTACTCCACTGACCCCTTACTTTTGAGGACAGAACACAATGTAAATAGCGTCCTTATTAGGGCGTTCTCCTCACAAGTGGTTTTACTTTCCAAATCACCGGTTCAAAGCTCGCTTGGAGCAGGTAGACTTAAACCAAGATACCTTTTAAAATGAAGTTTTTTTATTGGTTGACGGGGAAAGTTGTCCTTAAATAGAACACCAATTTATACATATATTATGTTATTATTAGTATTTAAAAGATAATTATTATGCCCAGGAAAAAGGGCATAATTTCTCTCCAGGAGGAAAAAGGGCAGGGGCTCAAGCACCCAAAGCCCCCCTCTGCATGAGCCTGCTTTACACCTTAGGATCCACTGACCCTCCTCTGTGATTTTACATGGCCTCCCACATTGTAGCCTAGTTGCTGTTGTATTTAAAAAATGCAGTTTCAGTTTAATAACTTAATAACTCTCATTCAATAATGACTGTAATGTTGTATGACAATCAAGCAATGACTGTCATAATCATTAAAGCTTGTACTGATGAACAATTATCAAAGAATTGTAATTAAAAACAAGGGTCACATTATTTTTGTTAAATTTACATTGCAACTAATTCTCATTAGATTATAAGTAGACTGCTAGGTTGGGGTTAGGGGTAGGGTTAGGGTTAGTGTAAGTTCACATGTACTTGCAAAGTTTCTTATAGTCAGTTAAATGTCTGTTGAATGTCTGTATCAACAGATATTAAGTAGACAGTCTACCAATACTCAAATGGACCATCGAAATACAGTGTTACCAAAACAAGGCCTGAATAGCAATTGTTAATGCTGTGAAATTAATATTTCATTCAGTTCTCAAATGATCTTTAACTCCATGTTTGTATGTTCTTTGCATTTTCGAATGACAAGTCCAACTGTTTGACCATTAGGCCACGGCTACTAAACATGTTTTCAATTTTCAGATTCCACCAATCCCACGAGATCCAAGCAGTAAATGTTCAAAAATATATTACAGGAAGAGAACAAACACAGGTATGCAAGTGGAGTTTGATTATGTTTCCCATGTGAAATGAACCTGCGTTTCGTTCTGCGGCAAATAATGTGTAGCATGTGAAGTGAAGCACTTTGTTTACTCTCAAGAGACCATTTGAACACGCAATGTGGCCCACAAAATAACATGCGCAGGATAACTGCTGTATCAAACGAGTTACCAGTACACAACATGTATGCGATGTAGCGACGTGTGTGGAGAGGAAGCTCTTGAATGGGTTGTTAGCCTCTGATCATCTAGAAGCTCCAAGGGGCTTTTAGCATAGTGCTTTTAGGGAAAAAGGCTTACATGGGTGAGCTTCCATTAACATGTACATACAAACTCTACTCTCGAGTCTTTGGCGGGACTCACAGGGCGCCATGTATATCGGCAAGCAGGCAAAACAGCATGTTTTTTTTTTCCTTTCATCTTTGCGAGGTAATTAAGGAAGAGATAATCTTAGACCCCTTAGTTGGGGCCAATCTGGCATGTATCAGGAGCCAGGACTGAAAGGTCAAGAATGAGTTTCCGAAGCATGTCGCTGTGAAAGCAACAGGCTTTACAATGGGTTATTTGATGCGGTCAGCTTGACAAGCTCATTTAATCAGTGGTTGTAAAAATGTGCGGACCACTGCATAGGTACTTACAGACTTCTGGGATTTATATTTTGCTCTACAAAGTTGATTAGTATAATTCTTGCTTTCACTGTTGCTACACTCCACAGCGTATTTGAATTGCTTCTTCTTTCACCCACACATCAAATATTTCTTTTCAAAAACTGCTGAGGGAAAATGAATGAAATGGAAAGGAAAGAAATGAGAGTAGATGTTGAGTGGAATGGGCAGATACATGTACAATTTATTTATTTTTCTCTTTGGCGAGTATATCCATACTCACCTTTCAGATTCAGCCTTTCAGTCCATTATCTGCATCCAAAGATGCAGGAAACGAAAGCTTGCGCTTCTTTCACACCTTGCAGCCTTCAATTTATCTTTTTAAACCTTAAACATTCAACCATCAGTCCTTAGAGCTGCATGTTCTTATAATCATCAGATAAGACTGAGGCGCTTAGACTATAAAGACATGCCGTGTTCCACACAGCAGAAACGGTGTAGTATTTCTTAACAGTCCAGCCAAGTATGCGCAGAAAAAATGAAGACACAACAACAAGTAGGGCTGGGAGAGGTTTTAAAACAGCTATGGATAATTAGGAGTTTCCTGAATTCATGTTTTTAGAATGAATATAAATTTTTAAATTGAGTTCAGAGAAATTTACTAAACTGGCTGAACTGAAGTGGAACTTGCAGAACATGGAACGTCAGCAGTTTTTATTCATTTCCCACTCATTCGAAAGCGAGAGGAGAAATGGTTTACAGCCATATCTAGGCTTTGCCAAATGGGATTTTAATAAAAGTTTTTACGCCATGTTAATCTCTCTAAGTTTAGGAAAGTAGAAATGGGATCATCATTTCTATTGTCATAGACTTTAGTCACATTTGACTCCACCTCCTATTTAAAAGACATTCTTGTTTTTCAGTCTTATAAAAAACCAAAATAACATACACATTCAAGATAAGATCAGTGAATATGTGATTTAAGAGATTCATTTTGCAGCTTTAGTTGAAAAAAAAAATGTATGAAATTGCAGTCATGCTAAACTAACATTATGGACTAAAATGTTTTGTCTTTGAAATTTGCCACACAAAAATGATTTATATATACTGACATTAATAATCCTTACAATATCAGTAAGAGCAATTGACAATGATTTTGTCATTGCATTACAACCCTATCCTAGAATTATCCTAACAAATATAAAACATAACCAAAAATGCCAAAATATTATGTATTATTCATGTTAAGCCAGTAGAGACTTTGGATATAAGAACTAACTTACTAACTAACTAACTAACTAACTAACTAACTAACTAACTAACTAACTAACTAACTAACTAACTAACTAACTAGCTCAATCAATCAATCAATCAATCAATCAATCAATCAATCAATCATTCCAATGATTAAATTCATCTCCCAAGCAACCAACACGTCTTTCTTTTCTTTTTTAAAACAAAATTGATCATTTAGTTAGCAATTTCAAGTACTATACACACAGGAACAGGAACTCAGACAAAAACAGAGATGACAATACAATTCCAGACAATGAATAAACTAAACTCAGGGATATAAATACACAAGACATAATTAAACTGAATATATACAGGGGTGCAACAGAGGTAGAACTAACAAAACTAACAAATGGTGGGAAAACAGAACAAAGAAATCACAGGACATAAACAGAAGCACATGGAACACAACACATGGGACATCGATGACACAACAAATACACAAACACATCACATAGACACACCAGAATTGTGACAATTTTTTTGCAACAAAAAAGTGCCAGATTTTCAGATGTTTATAAAGAATTTGTATTTGAGTTTTTTTATAAGACATTTTTAGAATAAAACAAATATAAATATTTTACTCAAACCCATACTCAATAAATCGAATGCTATTTTGCCATATATATGAAAAGATATACATATATTTAACCTAACGTCTTAATGTGGTAAATGTAACACTATTTTACCTAATTTCAGACATTTCTCATCAGACACTATGGCAGCTATATTTATCTATTAACACCATAAACACTACTGTCATCACTATTTTGTTTGCACTTTACAATAAGGTTATATCAGTTAATGTTAGGTAATGTATTTACAAACATGAACAAGCATTGAACAATCTATTACATTTGTTTTATAAATTTTTGCGAGGTGTAAGAATTGGCTATGTCTCTCCATGATAATAAACCCTGAAAATTGTTATGGAATTCCACGAGACAAGACCACGAGAATGGTCAGGCATTAAAACAATGAACTGGCTAATCTGAGAAGACGATCAGGAGACCAGCTGTTCAACTGTTCTATTCAAACTTGGCATAAATCCAAGATGGCGCCGACACAGATGGCTGCCTCCGTGACGTGCTCCGCAGTTTTTTTCGTTTTTTGTTAGTTTGTCCTGTTTTTTGTCACATTCCTACAATTAGTTTCACCAGAGACGAACTGTTGGACATCCGGACGCATACACCACCAAATACTTTTCCAGACTTGGACTTATCTGATGTTTTGTTGGACATTGTTGTCGGAGGAGCCGCGGTGCTACTCAAGCGCGTTCTGAAACGCCGGCGTGGAAAGCGTGCAGGCGCGCTTGTGAAACTCAGACAACGAGGATTTCGAACCGCATTACCGAGCATCCATCTGGCAAATCTTCGCTCTCTACCCAACAAAATTGACGAACTCACTCTGCTCTCTCAGACAAACAAGGATTTCATGCATTCAGCTGCTCTATGCTTCACGGAAACCTGGCTGAACGACACCATACTGGACAACGCGCTCAACCTTCCCGGCTATCAGCTGTTTAGAGCGGATCGTGACGAGGAAACGACGGGGAAATCGCGCGGTGGCGGGACGTGCTTTTACATCAATGAAAGGTGGTGTACTGATGTAACTCTTTTAAAGAAGATGTGCTGTCCAGATCTAGAAGCACTGTTTATTAACTGTAAGCCTTTCTACTCACCGCGTGAGTTCTGCTCGTTTGTCCTCGTCTCTGTTTACATTCCGCCGCACGTGCACGCGCGCCTGGCGATACAGAAACTAGCCGATCAGATCACGGAAATTGAGCGACAGCAGCCGGACTCTGTTTTAATCATTCTCGGGGATTTTAACAAAGCTAAACTATCCCATGATCTGCCAAAATATAGACAGCATGTTACATGTCCCACAAGAGACAGCAACATATTGGATCACTGCTATACCACAATAAAGGATGCATACCACTCTGTTCAACGAGCAGCTTTGGGACACTCTGACCACTGTCTAATCCATCTTATACCAACCTACAGACAGAAACTGAAAACAGCCAAACCTGTATTAAGATCTGTGAAAAGATGGACTAATGAAACAGAGCGGGATCTACAAGCCTGTTTCCACCTCACTGACTGGAGTGTCTTTGAAGATGCTGCTAACGATCTTGATGAACTCACAGACACTGTAACATCTTATATTAGTTTCTGTGAAGATGTGTGCATCCCTACCAGGACTCAACTCACATACAACAATGACAAACCATGGTTCACTGTAAAACTCAGACAGCTACGTCAGGCCAAAGAGGCTGCTTACAGGAATGGGGAGAGGGCCTTGTATAAGCAAGCAAAGTACACCCTGGAAAGAGAGATCAGAGTCGCCAAAAAGAACTACTCTGAAAAACTAAGGAGTCAGTTCTCTTCCAGCGACTCAGCATCCGTGTGGAAAAGCTTAAGGAATATCACAAGTTACAAGCCACCAAGCCCCAGCACTGTAGACAATGAACAACTTGCTAACGACCTGAATGAGTTTTACTGCCGGTATGAGAAAACCCCCCAAACCCACCCTGAACTGCTCTTCACGCCACCATTAACACCTCCACCACCCCCCGCCTCCCCCATACCTGCAATTCAGTTTAATGAAGATGATGTGCGCCAGGTCTTCCGGAAACAAAAGAGGAGAAAAGCACCAGGCCCAGATTCTATAACACCAGCCTGTTTAAAATCCTGTGCTGACCAACTGGCCCCCATCTTCACCCTGATCTTCAACTGATCACTTGAGCTGTGTGAAGTGCCCTCCTGCCTCAAACGGTCCATCATCATACCCATCCCAAAGAAACCCAAACTTACAGGACTAAATGACTACAGACCGGTGGCGCTAACATCTGTGGTCATGAAGTCGTTTGAAAAGCTGGTGCTGGCCCACCTGAAGGACATCACTGAACCCTCACTGGACTCTCTTCAGTTTGCCTACAGAGCAAACAGGTCTGTGGATGATGCAGTAAATATGGGACTGCATTATGTTTTGCAACACCTAGACAGACCAGGGACCTATGCGAGGATCTTGTTTGTTGACTTCAGCTCAGCTTTTAACACCATCATCCCAAAACTTCTCCTGCCCAAATTAACTCTGCTCTCCGTGCCCACCTCTGTCTGTCAGTGGATCAACAGCTTTCTAACGGACAGGCAGCAACTGGTCAAGCTGGGCAAATCTTCATCCAGGACCCGCACAATCAGCACTGGCGCCCCCCAGGGGTGTGTCCTCTCCCCTCTGCTCTTCTCTCTGTACACGAATGACTGCACCTCAAAGGACCCCTCTGTCAAGCTCCTAAAGTTTGCAGACGACACCACGCTTATCGGCCTCATTCAGGACGGTGACGAGTCTGCTTACAGACAGGAGGTTCAGGAGCTGGCTCTCTGGTGCAGTCACAACAACCTGGAGCTGAACACGCTCAAAACAGTGGAGATGATAGTGGACTTCAGGAGAAACCCCCCTGCTCTCCCCCCACTGAGCATCATGGACAGCACTGTGGCTGCAGTGGAGTCATTCAGGTTCCTGGGCACCACCATCTCTCAGGACCTGAAGTGGGACACTCACATTGACTCCATTGTCAAAAAAGCTCAACAAAGGCTGCACTTTCTTCGTCAGCTGAGGAAGTTCAACCTGCCACAGGAGCTTCTGAAACAGTTCTACACCTCCATCATTGAATCAGTCATCTGCACTTCAATAACTGTCTGGTTTAGCTCAGCTACCAAATCTGACCTCAGAAGACTACGTCGAATAGTTCGGACTGCTGAGCGAATCATTGGTACAACCCTCCCTACTCTCCAAGAACTGTACTTATCCAGAGCGAGCAGAAGGGCGGCCAAAATCACTCTGGACCCCTCACACCCAGCACACTGCCTCTTTGAACTGTTACCTTCTGGTCGACGCTACAGAGCACTGCGCACCAGAACAGCCCGACACAGAAACAGTTTCTTCCCTCAGGCGATCCATCTCATGAACACTTGATGATAATAATCGTGGAACCAACATCACTACTGCTGTACACTCTTACACACACATACACTTATTTAACAACACACTTTACATGCCATTTGCACATAACAAATACACTTGTTACACACACATACACTTATTTAACAACACACTTTACATGCCAATTTGCACATAACAGCTGCACATATAATGTTGTATATAGTAATACACTGTACATACACTTGTCCATTTGTATATTTGCATTTAACACTTACTTCTATTTTTTTGAATATATTTATTATCTGTTTTTTGTCCTGTCTCTGTAATTCTGTTGCACTGTAGAAGCTCTGTCACGAAAACAAATTCCTCGTATGTGTGAACATACCTGGCAATAAAGCTCTTTCTGATTCTGATTCTGATTCAAATCATCCTGAGCTTATCTTCCTGATTGTATGTCCTTGCTCCATCAGAGTAGACCATTTACATTTCATGTTCAAGGTTTTAATATAGTGTATGTTTTAGCTTTATATTCATGTTTGGTATCATTTTAAATGTCTCTGTGTGATTGGTAAAGTGGTCTTAAGATCATTGTAATATTTCCCTGGTATTTGTTGAACTTGGTTTTGACTTTGATGAACTCTCTGCCAGATGCTCCCCCTCCAGAGATGATTAACACATCAATACACTAGGCAAGGGTCACTGTGACGCCCTGTTGGGTATTTAAGGTAACGATGTTGTCTAGGCCAGTGGGGTTCTGTAACCAGAAGACCCCGTTGCAACGTACAAGTTTCTGGACTCTGTCCCAGAGCTTGTATGTTGCAATGTCTTTCTACATGGTCAGGTATTAATCTTAAGCTCTGTTGTACAATCTGAATTGGCTTATCGTGTATAATTATGTGAATTGGAATGGAAAATCTTTGCCTGACAAATAAATGTACAATTCTTGTTTAAACTCTCATATTTCCTGACAATCACTGACTTAATATGATATAATCTAGTGGCTAAATCAAACTCTCTTTAGGTATGAGCATTCAAATCATAATAAATTGGAGTCAGATTAAATTCGGAGTTGGAAACAAATTAAAATACGTTTTCATAAGTAAAAATATTTATTTTCACATGTGCTTACATGCTTACATGCATTTAACTTCACCCATACTGTTAGCTTCGTGGTTGGGCTAATACATGGACTCTTACAGAGGCATTACCTAATGTTAAGAACAAGCATGAATTTGGATTTTAACAATGCTACTATAAATTATATAACTATAAATGCTGTAAAATTATTAGTTTATGCTGGTAAAAAACCCTCTGTATATGTATATAAATGAAATAAACAAATAAATAACAATCACATTACAAATATAATAAAAATTGATGAAATAATTACGGAAGTCCTAAGAGGTCATGCAATAAAATATTTTTCTCTCTTGTTATGTCGTGATCACGACTTAATTATCTCGTGATCTCGAAATAACAACTCGTTTTCTCATGATCTGGACATAACAAA
Source organism: Danio albolineatus (assembly GCA_903798035.1). Classification (NCBI taxonomy): domain Eukaryota; kingdom Metazoa; phylum Chordata; class Actinopteri; order Cypriniformes; family Danionidae; genus Danio; species Danio albolineatus. The sequence goes on along the minus strand of CAIGQQ010039592.1, from coordinate 5,409,098 downwards.
AAGTTGTTATGTTGTGATCACTACTTAATATTCCAGTGACCTCGATATAACAAAAAGTTCTGCTTATTCTGACTTCCGCAAGCAAACGCCTACGAAACATCATGGACGAATGCATTCACTTTTATTTTGAACAGGGACTGAGTCCAACTGAGATGCCTTTCAGTGATTGACAATTACTATATCAGTGTCCGACACTTGAGAAGGAGGCTTTCGGCTTTCCGTCTTTATCGTCGAAGATATAGCGACCCTGAGAGTATCGTCAGTTTCATTGCCAGTCAGCTTGAAGGACCGGGACATCTTCACGGTTATAGAATGATGCTAGAAAGGTGGCGTTTAAATGGTTTGCGTCTGACCAGAGAAAAAGTAAGAGATGTGCAGTTAAGTTTAAAAATAAGCAGAACTTTTTGTTATATCGAGATCACGAGAAAATTAAGTCGTGATCACGATATAACAACTTTTTGGTTGTGGTATTGCTCAGATGACACGTCAAACAGACACGAGTGCTGCTGACAAATTTCCACTTGTTTTTCCTTCATTTCTTGGGTCCAAACAGACTTAAAATGAGACAAAATTTTTTACTTCTCCCTCAACCTCCTGCTGGCCATACTGGATACCCATACTAGTGGATGCTGCTCTCTCATTTACTGTAGGTAATCGCCCATGTTATTTTTAATCCAAACACATTTTACAGAACATGATTTTGACGTCTTTGAAACTTGCCTTGATAGTTCACACTGTGTGATTGTCATTCACGTAAATGAGCACCGATTTGACTGTGATTTCAGGCATTTGTTGGCGATTTCTCAAAACTTGTCGGCGAGTGAAAATCAGGGCTAAAGTCATGCAGTCTGAACTGGGCATTAAGCATCCATTTGGTTGTTAAAGCGTAAAAAGAGACCATTTAAACGCAAGCACCATCACTAGCAGCAGGCTATCGCAGAAACTCCATTGAAAGTACTGGGGTAAAATTAATTTCCATATATTAAAGACATCAAGCAGAAAAATAAAAGTTAAAGCAGTGCTTCTTGTATGATCTGAGACCTGCTTTATATCGTATCTCAGCCAGGCAGTGAAGATCGCTGATTTTTAAAGAAATCACTTGAACGCTGCGTTTTTGTTTATATGGGATGACATATAATCATGAGAAAATTAAGTCGTGATCACGATATAACAACTTTTTGTTATGTCGAGATCACGAGAAAACGAGTTGTTATGTTGAGATCACAAGATATTTAAGTTGTGATCATGACATAACAAGAGAGAAAAAATATTTTAATTCATGGCCTTTTAGGACTTCCGTAAATAATAACTAACTTTACATCCCAGTGTTACATATTTTGTACTACTATTTATTTTTTCACTTTTTGGTAAGACGCTTCCTTAAATGAGCGTATCTGTATTAGCAAACTCTTCTGTGTTCAACAAAGCACAACCTGGTTAATGTAAAACATAAAAAATACATATGGACAAATGCGTTGTATACATACCTGTAAACACACACCCACACACACACACACTTTTCACAAACATGGTTTTTAATAACGGGCGTCTCATTTGGCGATAAATATTACATTTGAATCTCACAGATGGAGGTCCCTGTGGAAGCGTCATGAAGAGTGCAGAAATCTGCTTTAGGGCATGATTCTTATTTCTCGCACTGAAGGCCTGTGTATATGCATGCTTTCCAGGGTAAGGCCACGCGACAGTGTGTGAATGATCTGTACATGTGTGTTCATGCGCTCCCATTTGTCTGAAAGCGTGCGACTGTAACAGATGAATCACGCATGATTGCTCAGGTGTATTTCTATCAGAGAACTACAGCAGACCATTCAAGAAATGTGTGTATGTGCATACGGTATGCAGTCTGTGTGTGCGTGCGTGTGAAAGGGAATAATCCCTGCTTCTAATGTCATTCATAGGGACTGGATCATCAGTTCAGGCACATATGGTAATGCAGCCAGTGTGGTGGAAGAATTTTGTCTGTATGGGGTGAGAAGAAAGGGATTCTGGGAAAATGGACAGTAGACATTGAAAGACTCATCAGGGATTATACAGGCTTAAGCCAAACTTCACCTTTAACTATAAGAGAAGTGACGTGAAATCACTGCATATGAGATATTGCAGTCCAGACAGTAAATTTTTTATTGAACCCATTAAAATTGTGCATGATTGACTATTATAGACAGGAAAATCAAAAGGGTGTGACGTTTTTACTCGAATACATGTAACAAATGCTTGAAGATAATATTTGCCTCCATTTGCTTCTACTCAAAAACTGAAAAACAACTTCGCTGTAAGTACACTGAGACACTGAATCATATTTGAGTTTCTGGTCACACTTTATTTTGATGGTCCGTTTGTTGAATTTAAGTTACATTGCAACTAATTCTCATTAGATTATAAGTAGACTGTTAGTTTGGGGTTAGGGTTGGAGTTAGGGGTTGGGTTAGTGTAAGTTGACATGTGCTTGCAAAGTTTCTTATAGTCAGTTAAATGTCTGTTGAATGTCTGTATCAACAGATATCATGTAGACAGTCTACTAATACTCAAATGGACCATCAAAATAAAGTGTTACCGAGTTTCTTGTACACAGTGTGTGAATACAAATGCCATATGTTAATAACTGACTTCACTTTATGGTCACCACTGTTTTTGATAATAAGTGTTTCTGAATTAAACACATAGTTCCATCAAGGCCTGTTCACAGGTTTTATCTGTATTACATTATTCAAATAACGTCTGTGTCAAACATATGTTTAGGTGTACATATGTTTAATTGCTGACCATGAAAAAAAGAGTCTGGACAACACAGAAAACAATGGGATATATGCACACGGACTTTTAAATTCAGTCAGCCAGCCCCAGGGTTTCAGGTTAATTGACATCTCATACAAAAATCGCAGTATTTCAGTGATTTATTTAAAAATCAGCAATCTTCACTGCCTGGCTGAGATACGATATAAAGCAGGTCTCAGATCATACAAGAAGCACTGCATTAACTTTTATAAATAACATGCTGCAATAACATAACTGCAATAACATAACCGGGTCGAAAAAGGAAAAAAGTTTGAGAGAAATTGCAAATACCCTTCAAAGTCCAGGTGAACAAAATAAGTAAATTTTTACCATACTAAAGGCTTCTCGTAGTTATTTACAGAGATCGCTTTGTTTCCATGTCGCTTCCCACATGAGTTTGGTTGCGAGACATAGTTTGCGGACCGAGACAAAGGGCACACTCACACTATACTATCCGAACCGTGCCCAGGCTTGTTTCCCAGATCGTTTAAGAGTATGAGTGTTCTGAATTGGGCTCAAGTGCGGTCCAGTTGGCCGACCCTGGCAGAGCGCGGTTCACTTGGGCTCACGTGAGTGCAAAGACTGCCTGAGCCTGAAATGGAAGACAAGACGTGCCTTTTAAGAGACCGTTTCATATGGATTTTTTAAATAATTCTTACTGTTCAATGAATGTAAACTGCTGTAGATTATTAAAGATGCAAACCCCTCGCTACATGCAAACCCCTAATTCCTGCTAATGGACTTTATGATTGTTTATGAGCGTCAAAGGTGGCTGATCTGTTTGGCGAGTTATTTGACTGTGTGACTCACTGCATCCCAAACGACATAACTAAAGAAATCTCCACTGTGCTGTGCGAGAGCACCATTTAAACCTGGCAGCGCATCATCAATGACGCAAGCGTACTCAGGCTCGGATGCAATGTGAGTGCGGGCTGTCGGGGGAGACGGGAGGGGGGACAAGCGTGCTTCGGCCAAGGCTCAAGTCAACTGTACATAGTGTGAGTACGCCCAAAGTTGTTGGCGATTCTCCTATTGTAATGTCATACAGTGTGAGGTCCCTGTTGCCGTTTTATCTTGCAGTGTAAACACAGCATCAACAGAACGCTACCCCAGATAGTCATGCAGTGTAAAAACATCCATGATACTGTATGACTACTTTGAAAATGCTTAAGTCTGAACTCAGCATAGGTCTATTTAACTGATTGTGTTTGAAATACATGTGAAATTAAAAATAGTCATATAAACCTTTTACCTGAAGTTTATCATTGGCTGAAAAACACTAGCTGTGCATCTAGCCCATTGTATTTTTTTTTTCATGTGGTCAGTTTATGACTCACTGCTGGTTTTACTAGCACTTTACTAAAAAAAAGTAAACACCCTACTGCTCTGTTCATGCATCATATTAAGGTTAGGGTGGTAGAACATGATCAACACGTAAAAAAAAAAAAAATATATATATATATATATATATATACTGTTTGTACTGTAGATCTACAATTCCTTAGCATACATAAACAAACAACAACAACAACAACAACAAAATCTGTAAATGTAAAGGGGAAATCACACGATCACAGATTTTCAGTCACATATGCCTTTAAGTACACTAAACTTCAGCAGGTCGGCAGATAGAGACAAACTGGCGTTCCCATTAGGCCACACATTACACTTCAATGACAACAATTAACACCAAGCAAACTGCTTCATGCGCAGATGCATGCATAACATGCACCCAATGGAAAAAAAGAGCCCTCAGCGAAAGATGACATATGGCGCGAACAATTTCCCTCTCAATTTCAGTTCCAACTCCAACTGATGTTTTCATGTGCCAGAAAATAGCCGTCCCCCTATGCTCCCCCTTCTCTGAAAGTCATCTGCTCCGTGAGCAGTAAGCACCATTCGCGGCTTGTAGACCCAAATGAGAGCGTACAAATGATTTGTGGCACCATCGTCCCGCAAAGGCGCCGGAGAACGGAAACGGGGAAAGAGAGGAGGAGGAGGAGGGGGAAAAGGAGAGAAGGAGGAGACGTGGAGGGGGAGATAATGTCACTTTCACCTTGTATTCCTCCGCCAGCCCATAATGCTCATTTTTCCCCATTTTCACAGCAAATTCGTTTCAGTAGCGACGGCCAACCCCCTCCAACTAGAGCAAATGAGAGAGAAATGAGAGAGCGAAGGCAAACGAGAGGGAGGGCGTGAGTGAGGGGTGCCGTTGGGGGGTGAGTGGGCCGAATTTGCACAGTGACCTTTTTCTGATCCAATCTCACTGATGAATCCTAATGAAGGATTTAATAAAATCACACTTTACAATCTGTCTCTGCATCAAAGCGTGGAATCACATTCACATCAGACCAACTGCGTACACAAGCCCGATGAAATAAATATCAGATCTAAACCTGTGTGTGTGTGTGTGTGTGCCGTCGGACGCTGGCAGTGGGTGGAGAGGGGGGTTGTGGGTTGGTACATGCCTCCGAAATTGGCCAGACTGAACAGGGAACGCCTGGGCCATTTGTTCCAGATGCGGTCTAAAATCACATCTCATCACTTTCATTTAGTCCTTAATGAGTTAGCCGTCAACATGCCACACAATTCCACACTGACGTACACACAGCTTAATGTTTGTAGGAAGGTTACTTCTGCTTTTTCTCTGGAAAAGTTTTGAAACAAAATCAACTAATTCTGGGTTTAGGCTACTATGTTTAGGTCTGAGACAGTTGTTACTTTGTCAGATTATGCTATGTTTTAGTCTGAGACAATTGTTACTTTGTCAGATTATGCTATGTTTTAGTCTGAGACAATTGTTACTTTGTCAGATTATGCTATGTTTCAGTCTGAGACGATTGTTACTTTGTCAGATTATGCTATGTTTCGGTCTAAAATGATTGTTACTTTGTCAGATTATGATATGTTTTGGTCTGAGACAATTGTTACTTTGTCAGATTATGCTATGTTTTGGTCT
>CAIGQQ010039592.1:5327397-5354108 GCA_903798035.1 Danio albolineatus | reverse complement strand
CTTTTGCACACAGCACCTTATAACCTGTATATTTATAACAAATCTGTACATACATTTCAACATCCAGATCGTTGGACTGCATCTCTGTTTAATGTCTATTGTCTTCTTTTATAATATTTATTCTGTGTTGTCACTTGTCACTTTATGTACACTGGAAGCTTCTGTAGCCAAAGCAAATTCCTTGTGTGTGTGAAGCACACTTGGCAATAAAACTGATTCTGATTCTGATTATTATTATTATTAATATTAATAATATTTATTTAGTGGGCGCCACGGTGGCCGAGTGGTTAGCACGTTCGCCTCACAGCAAGAAGGTCGCTGGTTCGATCCCCGGCAGGGCCAGTTGGCATTTCTGTGTGGAGTTTGCATGTTCTCCCCGTGGTTGCGTGGGTTTCCTCCGGCTGCTCCGGTTTCCCCCACAGTCCAAAGACATGCGGTACAGGTGAATTGGGTAAGCTAAATTGTCCATAGTGTATGTGTGTGAATGAGAATGTATGGATGTGTTTCCCAGAGATGGGTTGTGGCCGGAAGGGCATCCGCTACGTAAAACAAATGCTGGATAAGTTGGCGGTTCATTCCGCTGTGGCGACCCCGGATTAATAAAGGGACTAAGCCGAAAAGAAAATGAATGAATGAATGAATGAATATTTATTTATTTAATTGTTATTTATTTAGTTATTTTACTTTTTTTATTTATTTTTAATGCAATAGTAGTGATTGTGTAGCAGTAATATAGGTAGCACTAATGTAAGGAATAAATTACATAAAATATAATGTCAGCAGATAATATTTTTATAATGTTATTTTAGTTAAATGCATAATGCAAATGGGGTTGCCATACGGAATGGATTAATGTACACATGGCCTGCCATATTAAACTGATCGCTAAAAAGATCCTGCATTCTTTCGATCAGACGTAATCGTTTGTACGTGTTAGTTAGTCTGATGCGTATTGTAACGTAAAATGGTACGTCAGGCAGTGAACTGATGTATAATCAGATCTTTTTTTTTATTTTTATTTTTTTTATGTATAATCAGATCTAATGTGGTATTTTTTTTTTTTTTAAGTTCACCGAAAGCGATGTAAAGTGTCTAAAATTAAAATCTGATGGCGTGGGACAAGTAAAGCTTTGGCGTAAAGAATAATTGTTTAAATCTGTATAATCGTTAATAATGGCTTACATTTTGTTCGTATGTGATTGCTTTTGGCGCCACGGTGGCGTAGTGAGTAGCACGTTCGCCTCACAGCAAGAAGGTCGCTGGTTCGATCCCCGGCTAGGCCAGTTGGCATTTCTGTGTGGAGTTTGCATGTTCTCCCCGTGGTTGCGTGGGTTTCCTCCGGGTGCTCCGGTTTCCCCCACAGTCCAAAGATATGCGGTACAGGTGAATTGGGTAAGCTAAATTGTCCATAGTGTATGTGTGTGAATGTGAATGTATGGATGTGTTTCCCAGAGATGGGTTGTGGCTGGAAGGGCATCCGCTGCGTAAAACAAATGCTGGATAAGTTGGCGGTTCAATCCGCTGTGGCGACCCCGATTAATAAAGGGACTAAGCCGAAAAGAAAATGAGTGAATGAATGAATGATTGCTTTCACTATGGCAAGTGCTGTCAGTTATGGGATTAATCTACATGCAGCGTAGAGATCGCCGATTGATTGTTTATCTGCATTATCGGCGCTAGAAAGTGACTTAATGCGAGAACAGTGCACGTGTAAATAATATGTAAATACACGGGATCTTTAACTATTAACACCGGTGGTGCGCGAAAAGAACAGGCTGAATAGTCGTAAGTTATACGTGCCACGGGCAAAGCATTATCGATCGCTGTATCTAAATGCACGGTGGAAATAGTGCTGGGCGCTCGATCAGTCTGGGCCAGCGACTGCTGAATCCAGGGTGTTGCCTGGAGGTTTGTGCGCTCCGAAGGAGGTTCGACCCCGTCGTAGGGAGCGGCAGCGGCGTTATGTGAATGCCGGCGGCCTATGTTAAAGAGCCCATATTGTACATTAAAAAAGGTCATATTTTGGTATCAACAGGCTGATATGCATGCATGGTCAAAAAACACATTCATTGTCTTATAATCTGCATTTATTTTTACCTCATTATCCCAGCGACTCCCATATGAATCGTTCAGCGATTCATTTGTTCCCAAACAACTCCTTAGCGCGATGCTAAACTGTGCTGATTGGACCGATGAGTCGATGACCCAGTCTGTTGCGATTGGTCGACAGCGCTCAGCGCGAGAGAATGCCCATCACGGCATAGTGAATGCGTGAGCATACCTGCCAACACTCCCATTTTAGCCCGGATTTCAGACCCATCTAACGACACCCTCACGATTTGTTATTTCTCCAGGAAAACCACCCCCCGGTCCTCAGCGTTTTGGTACGGTCTGTGAAACCCCCGGGTCACCAACATTGGTCCGATCGCAGCGCCCGAAACACGCTTCACAGGAGTTAAGTTAGCTCACTCCCGAACTCAACCTCCCCAATCTCCCAGCATATTACTCTATTGTTAACCATAACTAAAAAAACAGCGACAGACATTCAGTATTAATGCACACAGCAGCAAAAGCTGACCCATTATGACACATGACCGCCGCACGTGAGTAGGAACAGCCCATGGTGGCCATAGCAACGACAAACAGCAAAGGGATACGAGCTTACAAACGCATTTTAATCCGTAAACAAAGCGACACGCGTCGCGTTTTCAAAACACAATTAAATACATAATTTGCAAGCTAGATAAAACAGCGAGGCAACAGTTTTAATCACACTTATGTTGAAATGGGGGAAGAAGGAGAGGTTCGATAGAGGGTGCACGCCAGATTCACGGTGGCAGGCCAGATCAGCCGTCAGGCCACTGGGAAACGTCCCGGTGCTCCCCATGCTCCTTCCGTTAATGACGGCCGGCGAATCCCCCGTTGTAATAGTGTAGATTTTAGAAGCACTCCTCAGAGGGAACACAGCACAAAGCTGGGCTAATGCTGAGGTTTATTTTTGCAAAAATGCCTCACGCACTGACTCTCACAGCTTTATCTTTAGGAAGGGAAAAGAGCACAACTTTCCCCTCACACTTCAGAGCACTGCGTCCACGACGTAACATGATTTAACCTGAATGTGATACAGTGCTTGTCATTTTCCACTTTCTCTTCCTGTCTGTGGGCGGGGCCGGGGAGTTTCAACTTTTCCGGGGTCTGCGCGCGCAGCTAGTGGGCGGGGCTTATGTTTCGTGTTCACGTCAAGCCGAAACGGCTAAAGACTCGTTATAACAATGATTCATTTGAAGAACTATGAGTCGACTCTTTTATAGATGAATCAATAGTTTTAAACACTGTGCACTTTCAGATTTAAGCCTTAGCTGGACATTTTACGTCACTTAGAGCTGTGGTACACACTACATGCAAGCTCATTTTCAAAAACCCATAATATGGGCTCTTTAAAGCCGTGGACTTGCTTATGTGCTCTGCTGAGTGGTATGCACTGGATGTTGGGTAGGGGAAGCGTGAGGAGCCGCGTAGTGAACGTTACAGCGATTGGAGATTCTTCAAGACGAAGATGACTAAGGTAGGATGCTTTGGTTATTTATACTAAGCTGGGAATCGACTGAATGGTGGATTGTGCATTAGCTTGACTCTGGGCCAGCCGTGTCAATCATAAGCACGCGCTCCTCTCGAAATTAGTTTATAACTAAACTTCACATAGACGGAGCTCGGAAGACTTAGGTGACTTACCACCCTCTGTAGTTAACACCATCACTCAGGCTAGAGCACCCTCTACGAGGCAAGCCTACGCCCTGAGTCTATTCGCTGAGTGGTGCGCTTTGTGACGAGAAGAACCCCAAACTTGCCAGATTAGCATTGTGTTATCCTTCCTTCAGGAGAAGTTGGAGCGTAGGCTATCGCCCTCCACACTGAAGGTTTACGTGGCTGCCATCTCCGCTCATCATGGCGCAGTAGATGGCAACACGCTCGGAAAGCATAATCTAATCATCTGGTTCCTCAGAGGTGCCGTTTAAATCCACCCCTTTCCCCTCTCGTGCCCTCTTGGAATCTCTCTGTAGTCCTGGCGGGTCTGCAGAGGGACCCGTTTGAGCCACTCGAGTCAGTATCCCTTAAAATTCTGTCTATAAAGACAGCTCTGCTGACCGCATTAGAATCATTTAGGAGAGTCGGGGATCTGGAGGCATTTTCGGTCGGTGAATCGTGCCATAGCCAGCCCGGCTATGTGCCCAAGGTTCCTACCATCCCGTTTAGAGATTAGGTGGTGAACCGGCAAGAGCTGCCCTCAGAGGAGGCAGGCTCAGCCCATTCACTGCTTTGTCCCGTTCGCGCTTTGCGCCTTTATGTGGAACGAACGCAAAACATATGATCTTGTTAACAGCTCTTTATCTGTTATGGTGGTCAGCAGAAGGGAAGTGCTGTATCAAAACAAAAGTTGGCCCACTGGTTGGTTGATGCCATCGCGCTGGCTTATGAATGCCAAGGCGAGCCACGCTCTCTGAATGTGAGAGCGCATTCGACTTGAACTGTCGCTTCCTCCTGGGCGTTAGCACGCGGCGCCTCTCTCACAAATATCTGCAGAGCTGCGGGCTGGGCGACACCTAATACATTCGCGAGGTTTTATAACCTTTGAGTGGAGCTGGTTTTCTCCAGATTATTGGGTAACCTCGGTCAATCTGGAGAAAATTAGGCTCAGTGTCAACAAACGCTTGCTGCGCCAGGTTCCCTAACCTGGAGATGCGTGCGCATTTTATTATTCTACTAGTAAGTTTCCCTTTTCTGGCGAACCCTAGAGAATTCCTCCGAGGCCCCCAGCACCTGACTTAGCGAAGGAGTCAGGTGCATGGCTCAGTGTGTTGTCTGGTATGCCCCCTTGTGGTCAACCCGCATACTGAGGTTCTGTGCCAGCTATGTGCAGTCCCCTCTTTTGGTGATGCCATATGCATTTCTACTACAGTGTGTTCCCCCTTTCAGGTGGTCCCGTGTCTTCTCTAACAGCTAACCAGCCTATTGTATGTAGTACCCCCCCTAATTAGGGCTAGTCCATATGTTTTGTTGTCATCAAGCTCGTCTTTTGGGTAGCAGATGACCTCCGCAGCCTCCTCCCCCTTCGGGGACTGGTACACTTTCCCAACGTACTGTCATATTCAAAAATTCCTAGTCTATATTAGCTAGGTAAAGGCACATTATGACTCCTGTTAATAAAATTTAATTATTATTCCCATGTTAATGGTAATTAAGGTCCTAGGAACGTTGGAAGGTTGCGCTTTTGGTGATGCCAGTGCGCTCATGCTTTGCTTGGCAATCTGCACATCAGGAGCGTGACAGGCTTAGCTGCTGTGGCGTTTTCCATACAGTCTCCCATTGTCTGAGATTCAGACACACGTTGGAGTTCCCATATGAAGGGGAACATCATGGTTACTTCCGTAACCCATGTTCCCTGAATAGGGAACGGAGACGTGTGTCTCCACTGCCACAGCATCTGAGTCTCCAGCTGGGAGCTGAGTGATCAGCTCTTTAGCAGGCAATTCTAAATGAGCTCCTCCGCAGCTGACTGATATCACCCTGACGAACTCATCAGGATCAGCTGTGGAGCGAAGCTCCGCCAATGCAATTGGCATTTCATTGGCCCGTTTTCTTGATCTTCAGAGTGATTGGTCGTCTGACAACTCCCATTGTCTGAGATTCAGACACACATCTATTCTATTCAGACACACTATTCGGGGAACGTGGGTTACGGAAGTAACCATGACGTTATCATTATGCAAAAATAAAGAAACTAAAATATTTCAAAAATGTTTATTGTATTGGAACTATTAATAACTGTAATTTTCTAAATGGAAAAAAGTTGTTTTTTAGTTGTACACTAAATTATCAAAACTCTAGCCTATTTGTTGAGTTTATAACGCAGATCCAAAACAGGCGATCAGCATCAGTGCTGGTTTGGCAACTCTTCTGTGTCAAACTGCAGTATTCTTATTTAATTTTGATTCTTTGGCAAATGTGTTGTGCATGTGTGGTTGCATGTCGTACCATCCAGCAAACGAACAAATATATTGCACATCAGGGGCCGATTACCCCGAGTGTGCCTTTTCGTTCCAAAAACATGAGGCCGCACTACACTGCCTTTTTGTTGACAAGAAAAAAAAGAAGTGGGTGCACTTTTGTATGTCATTAGGAAACGTCTGCATCGGTTGACCCGTATTGTGCGTGATTGTTGATTTGTAAAGTCATACAGCTCTTGATAATTTGAAACAGCAACCACAAGTCTCTCCTCCATCATTAAAAGTCAGTAGATGTATTGACAAAACAAACACTGTTGTCACCTCAACAGAATCCCTGCCTCTGCTTTCATTTGATTGAAGAATGAAAAAGATGTGACTTACGTAACACGCTATTCCGCTCGGGGTTGACTTATTTCAATTGCAAGCACACAGCAGCAACAACAAAAACGCAAGGCACACAGGGCACATAAGCAGCGCGCAAATCACTCGCTGCCTTTAGTAAACCATTCAAAGGATGCGTCTCTCAACACATAAAGCGCGTTCGGTGTGTTCGGCCCTTTATGCAGCCAAACTTTAAAAATATATAAAATAATAGATTTTTTTAAAATTGTTTAACTGATACCATTAATCGGTTACATACGCACCTTTTCGGTTAACAGTTAATTAACACACATTCTGTCTTGGTTACATACATAATCCTCATTCCCCAAAGGAAGGAATGGAGACGTTTATGTCTTGTTGAACAACTAGGGGATTCACTTAGAAGGACCAATCACTCTGATTTGTATAAAAAGGGTGCAGTGGAATGCATATGAAATTGGTGAGCCCAACTCTCACAGGTGTAGCCACTCCACAATTAGGAGTATAAAAGGCTGCCTTTAGCGATCACACTAGAGTTTGTGCTTGTGAAATTCTGTCATAGGATCTAGGCAGGATTATACAAGATGATTAGACATTAATAAAATCGAGCGAATGCTAAATATTTTAAATTTCTGTACAGACAGGTCATGTTTTGACCTAATATTGGTCTCAAGATGCGATTTTGCAGGTCAGAGTTTACCAAGCTTGAACTTTGCAATGCAGCGACATGCGGAACTTGCGGAATTTCATGAGTAATGCACAAGCTTGCATTTCCGGTCTGCCAGATTCACATGCATATGAATGGAAGTCTGTGGGGCAAAAAGTGCAGTGTGACTGGGGCATTTGAGAAGAGCTCATTAGACTTTGCTTCAGAGCCTCACTCGACAATTCAGAAGCTACACGCATGCTGAGGGTTCCAGTGGTGTTAGCATTTCAGCAATGCTGGCCTGGGTCCTGTTCCTTTCCACTTTGCTGGTTTGCCGTCTCAGTGCTTCCAAAAGCACAAGCTGTCTATCAGAGCAGATTTCCTCTGATTGAGTAAAGTGGTTGGTGAATACATCTTTTTTTTTTTATGTCCTGGCTGTGCGTTCCTGCCTGTGGGGGGGTTCCTGGCACTGGAGGATGGCCATGAGTATTGCATGTCATGTCGGAGCATCAAAGTATGTCAATGCAGTGCTCATGAGGGCATGTCCATGGCCACACTGAGGTCACGGCTCGCACAGTTACATGCGCCTCCTTGCATTGCAGGGGGACCTGAGGATCACAATGTGAGTAAAACCGTTGGCTCTTCCCTATGGTCTGGCCACTTTGAAAGTTTTCTCATCAGCCATTGATAGTTATCCAAATGCAGTGCCATTATATGGCATTATACTGTATTTTGATTTTGAAGGCACATTCATAACTCAATCCTTTAGACTGATGCAAGATATCTGGATGCACACTACAATAGACTGTGCAATGGGCCCATAGCTGGTCAGTTCCAGAGGAAAGACTAGAGGAAATACCCAAATCTATGTCCAGGTGTATGCCTGAGGAGAACAGACAGCTGATCCCATATTTTCCAGATGGCCAAGGTGCTCAATAATAATGTCCTCATCAGCCATCAATAGTCATCCAGTCAAGAATTTAGTGCCCCAAATTTTATCTTTGTCTTATACTGTATGTGCAGTCATTTGCTTATTGTTCAGCATGTAAACTGTGCTATTGACTGGCAACTTTACCAATACTGGTCCATGAACTCTTGGTCCTTTGATAGTTGTCCTACCCAAATGCAGGTGTTTATTTATTTATTTTTTTTTTTTTTGGAAAGGACATTGATAACTTTCCTTCAGACTGATTCAGGATCTCTGGATGCACACCATAACAGATTGTGCTATGGGGCTCATAGCTGGTCAGTTCAACCCAGAGTGTTTTACCAGAGCTAGGAACCGATCAGACATAAATGGCAATAAGTAAAAAGCTTTATTTTATTTTATTTTATTTCATTTTATTTATTTATTTATTTATTTATTTGTTTGTTTATTTGTTTTACATTTTATAACATTTTATAAATATTTTATACATTTTTGGCAACTTAGGGTGTGCCCAGTGTCCCACCCACCACAACTCTACAGGATAAACTCTAATCCTATCTCCAGGAGTTTGTCTTTAAAAAAAAAACAGCTGGTCTCATATTTTCCAGGTGACCAAGTTAATAGTTAAATAATAGTTTCCTCATCAGCCATTGATAGTCATCCAATCAAAAATGTAGTGCCCTAACATTTTTGCCCTGTTTTACAAAGGCAGTCATCTTTATTTTGCAGCATGCAGATAGCCATGCTATTGACTGTGCAACTTTGCCAGTACTGGTCATTGAATTTTTGATCCTTTGATAGTTGTCCTGCCTAAATGCAGTCCCATAATTTTTTGCATTTTGAAGGGACATTGATAACTTGAACTTTCAGAGTGATTCAAGATCTCTGGATGCACACTTTAATGGACTGTGCAATGGGCTCATAGCTGGTCAGTTCCACCCAGAGTGTTTTACCAGAGCTAGGAACCGATCAGACTTAAAGGCTAATCAGCCACATGCTTTACTTTGTTTTACAGTATAGCAAAAACATTTTAAAAATATTTTTGCCATTTTTGACATCTAAGGGTGTGCCCTGTGTCCCACACATTGACACCGCAACCCCACAGGACACACACTAATCCTATCTTCAAGTTTTTACCTGGGGAGAACACATAGCTGGTCCCATATTTTCCAAGTGACCAAATAGTTTCCTCATCAGCCAGCAATAGTCATCCAGTCAAGAATGTAGTGCCTCAACATTTTGCCCTGTCTTACGAGGGCAGTTATTTCCTTATTGTTCAGGATGCAGACTGTGCGTTAGACTGGTGACTTTGCCAATACTGGTAAAACAACTCTTGGTCCTTTGATAGTCGTCATACACAAATGCAAGGGACATTGATAACTTGAACCTTCAGAGTGACTCGAGGTCTCTGGATGCACACTTAAATTGACTGTGCAATGGGCTCGTAGTTAGTCAGTTCCATCCAAAGTGTTTTACCAGAGCTAGGAACCGATCAGACATAAAGGCCATCTATCAGTGGCCTCGGAAAACTGCTCTCCCCCCTGCCCCATCCACCTCAGCAGCTCCTCGCCAAGGGTGTCCACTTCAGCGACCCACTCTACTGGCCAAGCAGCAGCGCCGAGCACCCTGTGGGACTGAGACACCCCCGCACCAGGGCACCGTTAAGTCCGGTAAGAGGACTGCAAAGTGTCCCTGAGACTGGCCACCAGGGAAAGAGGGAACCTGCTCTTTCCTTGGTGGAGTACTGAGGGCTTTCGTCAGTAACACCAACAACAGCATCAATGCTGTCCTCCAAGCCGGCAGCAACCAGACTCTCAATAAAAGAGCAGTTTCCGCTTTCTCCAGGTGTGCGAACCCTTGCCAGTCTAGGAAGCTCCAACTTCCAGCTTGCAGTGCTGGGCCATACCCCCACAGGCTCTCAGAGTACAAGAATATGGCATCCTTTCCCTCACTTTAACCTTATTGCTGAATCTAGGGAGGAAGGTAAGAAACATTGTCTCATTTTCAGCTCTTCTTCAGACCGCTCTGCTTCCCAGGGTGAGCAGTCCCCTCACGAGCTGCCCCTCCACTTGCACTCTGCGATCGCTCAAATGATGCCATTGGTGCAGGCTCTGCCAGCCTGGTTAGCGTTGCCCAGCTCATCCCGGTGGCTCATGCGGACAGTCAGACTCGGCAATGCGATACAGTTTGTTATTCGCCCACCCAAGTTCACGGGTGTATATTTCAGAATGGTCAGTCACATGTCCGCCCCTGTCTTGTGAGAGGATATTGCTGTACTCCTGGCAAAGGATGCAATCAAGCCAGTCCCTCCAGCCAAGATAAAGAGTGGGTTTTACAGCTGTACTTCATCATGCCTAAAATGAGCAATAGATTTAGATCAATCCTAGATCTGCACAAACTGAACCTCCATTTACACAAAATGCAATTCAGGATGCTCACGCAGAAGCACATACTCCAATGCATTCGTCCTCGGGATTGGTTTGCAGCAATAGACTTAAAGGATGCTTACTTTCATCTATCTATCCTTCCACGCCACCATCCTTTTCTCCAGTTTTCCCCTTCAGGCTCTCCCTGTCTCCATGGGTTTTTAACCAAGCTCGCGGGGGGTGCCCTAGCACCTCTTCAGATCACAGGCATATGCATACTCCATTATCTCGATGATGGGCTCATACTAGCTTCATTGATGGACAGAGACCTGGTGCTCTGACACTTTGACCAGTTGGGGCTTTGGGTCAACCGAGAGAGGAGCAAGCTCTGTCCCATGCAGAGAATCCCCTATATTGAAATTGAGCTGGACTCGATCTCCATGGTTACATGCCTCTCAGAGGAGCTCACCAGGCTGGTTCTGTCCTGTCTGAGTACTCTTGACAGGAAAACAGTGGTCCCACTGAAAACATTTCAGAGGCTCCTGGGGCATATGGCATCTGCAGCCACTGTCACACCACTCGGGTTGCTTCATATGAGATCACCTCAGCGCTGGCTTGACGATCAGGTCCCTAGACAGGCATGGCATGCGGGCAAACACTTGGTGTTTATCACTCTGCTGTGTCAACGTACCCTCAGTCCTTGGATGGATCTTGCTTTTCTATGGGCCGGTGTGAACAAGTATCCAGGCATGTTGTCATATCCACGGACGCCTCCATCATCACCTCTGACGAACACTAACACGTGCTGGTCAGGATGGACAGCATGGCAACTGTGGCATATATCACATCTGCCCCCGGGCATGCAAAAATGTGCATTTCCACCCAGTAAAACAACTTGCACAGACACTGAGCAAGGTCAGGGAGGACGAGGAGCAGGTCTTTTTAGTTTTGCTTTTCTGGCCAAACCGGACCTGGGTTTCTGAACTCACACTCCTCGCAACAGCCCCTCCCTTGCATATTCCCCTGAAAGAGGACCTCCTCTCTCCAGGAAAGGGCACCCTCTGGCACCCATGCCCAGATCTCTGGAACCTTCATGTGTGGTCCATAGACGGAGCATGGAAGACTTAGGTGACTTACCATCCTAGAGGGTTAATACCATCACTCAGGCTAGAGCACCCTCTATGAGGCATACCTACTGTACACCCTGAAGTGGAGTCTATTCACTGAGTGGTGCACTTCTCGCCGTGAAAACCACTAAACTTGCCAGATTAACATTGTGTTCTCCTTCCCTCTGCATAAGCTGGAGTGCAGGCTGCCACACTCCACACAGAAGGTTTACGTGGCTACCATCTTCGCTCACCATGACGTGGTGGATGGCAACACGCTCTGGAGGAAGCATAATCTAATTATCCAGTTCCTCAGTTCGCGTTGGCATCAATCAAGAGGGTCGGAGATCTGAAGGCATTTTCGGTCAGCAAATTGTGCCTGGAATTCAGGCTGACCTACTCTCACATTATCCTGAGACCTTGGCCCGGCTATGTGCCCAAGGTTCCTACCACCCCAGGTGGTGAACCTGCAAGCACTATCCATGGAAGAGGTAGACCCAGTCTTTCACTGCTTTGCACCTTTACGTGGAACAGACACAGAGTTTTAGATTCTCTGAGCAGCTTTTTATCTGTTATGGTGGTCGGCAGAAGCGTGTGTCAAAACAGACTATGGTCCACTGGATAGTAGATGCCATCATCCGTGCCTGTGTCCCCAGGGGGTGAGAGCACACTCAACAAGAAGTGTTGCCTCCTATTGGGCATTAGCACGAGGCGCCTAACACATTTGCGAGATTTTATCATCGTTAAGTGGAGCTGATTTCCTCTCGATTACTAAGCTCAGTGTCAAAAAACACACCATGTTCCTTAGCCCAGAGATAAGTTTGCTTATTCTGCTCTGCTTTTCCTGTTTGGTGAACACTAGAGAGCTCCTCCAAGGCCCCCATCACCCGATTCAGCAGAGGAGCTGGGTGCCTGGCCCAGTATGATGTCAAATCAAATCAAATCAAATCACTTTTATTGTCACATCATCAGCAGCATGTGTGCTATGATGAGTGAAAAGCTTAGGTGCTGGCTCCAGACAGTGCAAAATACAGATGCAGTGCAAATACAACGACAGTGCAAAATACAGACAGTGCAAATACAACGACAGTGCACAAATTACGACAGTGCAAATACAATGACAGTGCACAAATAACGACAGTGCAAATACAACGACAGTGCAAAAATACAACATGCAACAACATACTCCCAAAGGAAAACAAAACAATGTACAATTGCAATGTTGACAGCAATACGTATAAGACGATGAATATGTGAATAGGTGTACCCATAGTTGTAGGCAGTATTGTTTTAAGTATGGATTGATTTGGATTGACACAGGAAAAGTTTCTTTCCTCAGGCCATCTACCTCATGAACAGTTAATATTTCTCCTATTGTGCAATAAATGTGCAATACTTTCTCACACGCACTTGTACACAGCACCTTATAACAATATACGATGCAATACTTCTCCTTGCGCATTTGTACACAGCACCTTATAACAATATATAATGCAATACTTCTTACGCATCTGTACACAGCACCTTATAACAACATACAATGCAATACTTACGCTTTTGCACACAGCACCTTATAACCTGTATATTTATAACAAATCTGTACATACATTTCAACATCCAGATCGTTGGACTGACTGCATCTCTGTTTAATGTCTATCGTCTTCTTTTATTATATTTATTCTGTGTTGTCACTTGTCACTTTATGTACACTGGAAGCTTCAGTAGCCAAAGCAAATTCCTTGTGTGTGTGAAGCACACTTGGCAATAAAACTGATTCTGATTCTGATTAAAGTGCAGTTCATGCTACATGTTGATGGTGAGCAGTGAGTGGTATGAAAAGAGTTTGTGTGAGGTGTGTTAAGTGTTCATCAGCCTGATAGTCCGTGGGAAGAAGCTTTCCTTCAGTCGGCTGGTGCGTAACCGAATGCTGCGGAACCATCTGCCTGAGGGTAGCAGAGAAAAAAAGTCTATGGCTTGGGTGGCTGGAGTCGCTGATGATTCTCTTGGCTTTCCTCATACACCGCCTGGTGTAGATGTCCTGGAGGGAGGGAAGCTCACCTCCTACTACGTGGCCAGCAGTTCGCACAATCCTTTGTAGACCTTTGCGTTTGCTGCTGGTGCTGTTTCCGTACCAGGTGGTGATACAGCCAGTCAGGATGCTCTCCACAGTGCAGGTGTAGAACGAGCGGAGGATGTGGGGGCTCATTCCAAACCTCCTGAGACGCCTGAGGAAGAAGAGGCTTTGTTGTGCCTTCCTCAGCACTGCGTCTGTGTGAGCAGTCCATGTCAGATCCTCAGCGATGTGAACTCCAAGAAATTTAAAAGTGCTGACCCTCTCAACAGGTGTGCTGGTGGTGCTGATGGTGATGGGAGTGTGTTCTTTCTTATAACAGACTGAGCAATGGGCCCATAGCTGATCATCTTAAGGTATGCCCTGTGTCCTCCAAACCCCCCCATTTCCCCCCAACCACAACATTTGTGCCCCAAAATTTTTGCCCTGTTTTACAAGGGCAGTCCTTTTTTATATTTCAGAATGCAGACTGTGCTATGGACTGTTCAACTTTACCAATACTGGTCAATATATTCTTGGTTCTTTAATAGTCATACTGCACAAATGCAGTGTCTTTTTTTTTTTTTTTTAAATTTTGAAGGGACATTAAGTACCTGATCCTTCAGACAGACTGACTGGGTGTACACTATAATGGACTGTGCAATGGGCTTGTCGCTGGTCAGTTCCCCCAGATTTTTTTACCAGAGCTAGGAAACATTCAGTCATAAAGGCCAATCAGCCACCTGTTTTATTTTCTTTCATATTATAGCCAAAGCATAAAAAAATTGCCATTTTTGGCAACTCAGGGTGAGCCCTGTGTCCCACCCACCACAACCCAATCCCCATGTTTTTACATGAGGAGAACAGACAGCTGGTCCCCTATTTTTTTAGATGACCAAGGTGCACAATAATTTTGTCTTCATCAGCCATTGACAGTTATCCAGTCAAGTTGTCTTACATGGGCACTCATTTCTTTATCGTTAAGCAAGTAGACTGTGCTATGGACTGACAACTTTGCAAATACTGGTCTGTGAACTCGTTATTATTATTATTTTTTGCCATTGTGCCATTGTTTTTGTTTTTTAAATTAAAGTTACATTCATAACTTGATTCTTCAGATTGATGAAAGATCTTGGATGCATACTATAACAGACATTTCTGCAACATGCCCATATCTGGCTATTTCCACCCAGAGTGTTGTACCAGACCAGGAACCAATCAGACTTAAAAGCTATTCAGTTACACATTCTATTTTATATAACAGTGCAACCAAGAGTAAATGTCGGTGACTGTATATTATGTTATTGTACTGCAAATATTTATATAGTTTACCCATTTTAAGTGCAAACACTTAATAAATTGTGCAAATATGGTTTGTAAAAGCCTTTTCTGCTATGGACTTTAAATGTTATTGTTATGCCTGCAATTCTAAATGGAGGTTTTAGTTAGTTTGGAGATGAGGTATTGTTATTTTGAGTATTTATAAATGAGTTTTGTTCATTTTGAGACGTAACGTTATGTTGTATGCAACAAAACTTGCCTTGTTAATGGTTGATGGAATGTTTGTTATTTCGGTAATGAAGGAGAGACAGAGGACACAGGACAATGGAAATGGAAGAGAAAGAAAAAAGGTGTGGTTGTCACGATTACCAGCAATCTACAGCCAGAGTAGGTTAACACATACAGACACACGCACACACACACACACACACACACACACACACACACACACACACATCTTATGAACTACAAATCTGCTTGTAAACGGACTACAGATCCAGTCATGCAACGCACACAAACACCTGCACCAGGTCACCATTGATTGCCAGTGTCTGCTTCAGCCCCAGAGCGCAGCTCAGTGACTGCACCACCAGTGCTCCTAGCACTGTTGGCCCCAGCCAGGCTCCTTGTCCTGCCAGCACCACCCAGATGTCTTGCCCTGCCGGCCCCAGCCAAGCTCATTGCCCTGCCGGCACCACCTAGATGTCTTGCCCTGCCGGTTCCAGCCCGGCTCCTTGCCCTGCCGGCACCACCCAGATGTCTTGCACTGCCAGTTCCAGCCCGGCTCCTTGCCCTGCCAGCACCACCCAGATGTCTTGCCCTGCTGGCCCCAGCCAAGCTCCTTGCCCTGTCGGCACCACCTAGATGTCTTGCCCTGCTGGCTCCAGCCCGGCTCCTTGCCCTGCCAGCCCCAGCCAAGCTCATTGCCCTGCCGGCACCACCTAGATGTCCTGCTCTGCCAGTTCCAGCCCGGCTCCTTGCCCTGCCAGTACCACCTAGATGTCTTGCCCTGCCGGTTTCAGCCCGGCTTCTTGCCCTGCCGGCACTACCCAGATGTCTTGCCCTGCCGGCCCCAGCCAAGCTCTTTGCCCTGCTGACACCACCCAGACATCCTGCCCTGCCAACTCCAGCCCGTCTCCTTGCCCTGCCGGCCCCAGCCAAGCTCTTTCCCCTGACGGCACCAACCAGACGTCCAGCCCTGCTGGCTCCCCACAGGGCTCCAGCCCAGCCGGCTCCCC
Source organism: Danio albolineatus (assembly GCA_903798035.1). Lineage (NCBI taxonomy): Eukaryota > Metazoa > Chordata > Actinopteri > Cypriniformes > Danionidae > Danio > Danio albolineatus. The sequence continues at coordinate 5,338,128 of CAIGQQ010039592.1, read as the reverse complement.
ACAGGCCTCCAGCCCAGCCAGCTCCCCACAGGCCTCCAGCCAATCCGGCTCTCTACAGGCCTCCAGCCCAGCCGACACCCCATAAGCCTCCTAACCCACTGGGGTTGAATTAACTGCCAGTGCACCTAAAACCAAAGCCTCCTGACCCACTGGGGTTGAATGAGCTGCCAGTGCATCATGAACCAAAGCCTCCTGACCCACTGGGGTTGAATGAGCTGCCAGTGCATCCTGAACCAAAGCCTCCTGACCCACTGTGGTTGAATGAGCTGCCAGTGCTCCTTAAACCAAAGCCTGCTGACCCACTGGGGTTAAATGAACTGCCAGTGCCTGCTGAACCAAAGCCTGCAATGTAGATGCAATGTAACTTTATTCAACAAATGAACCATCAAAATAAAGTGTGACCGAATACTAGTATCTTGGAAAATATCACGTAAATTATTTACTGTCAGATAAAAGAAATTAGTTATTAGAAATAAGTTATTAAAACTGTTAAGAAATGTGCTGAAAAAAATCTCTCCATTAAACAGAAATTGGAGGAAAAAAAATAATATGCAGTTATATATGAGAATTATTAGCCCCCTGTTTATTTGTTTTTGCCCCAATTTTTGTTTAACGGAGAGAAAAGAATTTTCAACAAATTTTTAAACATATTAGTTTAATAACTCATTTCTAATAACTGACTTACTTTATCTTTGCCATGATGACAGTAAATAATATTTCACAAGATCATTTTCAAAACACTTCTATACAGCTTAAAGTAACATTTAAAGGCTTAACTAGGTTAATTAGGTTAACTAGGTAGGTTAGGGTAATTAGACAAGTTATTGTATAAGGACAGTTTGTCCTGTAGGCTATCAAAAATAAAATAGCTTAAAGGGGCTAATAATTTTTACCTTAAAATGGTTCTTTAAAATAAAATAAAAAATTAAAAAACACTTCCGTACAGAAACACCTCCTGATTCTCATATCATTCTGTTTACAAATTTCTTTTTTACCATCAGAGACAGCAAACATACTTTAATATAACCTAACCTCATCCGAGTGAAAGTCAGGTCAGTCCCTGAAAAAAGCTTTGTTTAGATTTTTCCTCTCATCATTGAAATGACAGGAATTTTTCTTTGTTTTAAAACGTGTCAAGATAATCCACTTATTTTGTTCATTTTAGGGCTGATAATTAGGATATTAACAAGATATTGATGCTATTGTCACGATCAGAGGAAGGAGAGGGAGTCAGATGTAGAAAACAGTATATTTATTTACTGTGGTACGGTTGACACAGGTAGAAGGTTCAGGTTAGAGGAAGGCATAGGGTTAGGGATCCAAACAGTGGAAAGCAAGTAAACAGTCACTTCCCTGAGTGGAGAATGATGATGGTTTGCAAAAGAGGAGCACAGGAGGGTATTCTGGATGAGGTAATGAGCAGGCTAGGTGGATCGTGTCCATGTGTGATACTCAACGGTGAGTGTGCGGATGAAGGGAGCTGATAAAGGAGTGTCCGGAGTGGTATCAGGTGTAGAGTCAATAATCAGGGGATTTTGCACGGCTGGAGGACGGTCTGGGTGATTGAGAGTGATCAGAGGCTGAGTGATGAGCTGGGGACGTGACAGTACAGGATTTCCTGCACTTCGTAGATATTGTCGCCAAGGATGTCGGGTGGCTCTGGAGGGGGAGGGGTCTGGAGGGGGAGGGGTCTGTAGAAGGAGAAGAGACTGGGTTAGTGAAGGGTTTGAGGAGTGAAACATGAAATGCTGGTGACAAAGGGTAGTGATGGGGTAGGTTGAGGCGGTAAGTGATGGCGTTGATCCGGAAATGGATGGTGAACGGCCCTATGTAGCTGGGACTCAGCTTTTTGCAGGGCAGTCGGAGGCAGATGTTGCGAGTGGACAGCCAGACCTTGTCCCCAGGATGATACACAGGAGCGGGAAGACGATGACGGTCGGCATGGTCCGTATGCCTCCGGACTGCCCGTTGAAGGTGGACATGGGCTGAGTCCCACACCCTCTCGCTCTCCCGGAACCAGTGATCCACTGTGGGCACTTCAGAGGCCTCCCTGGTCCAGGGGAATAGGGAAGGCTGGTAACCCAGGTAACACTGGAACGGGGTGAGCCCGGTGGAGGTTTGGCGGAGAGAGTTCTGAGCATACTCTGCCCACGGCAGATACTGGGACCAGGTGTTCTGATGGCGTGTGCAGTATGCCCGGAGATAGCGAGCAACCTCTCGAATCTTTTGCTCGGTCTGGCCGTTAGTTTGAGGGTGGTAACCGGAAGAAAGGCTGATGGTGGTCCCCATGAGACGGAAGAAGGCCCGCCAGACCCTGGAGATAAACTGGGGTCCGCAGTCAGATACAATGTCTTCGGGAATTCCAAAGTTTCTAAACACATGCTGGAAGAGGGCTTCAGCGGTTTCAAAGGCAGAGGGTAACCCATTGAGGGGGATGAGTTTGCAACCCTTGGAGAATCGGTCAACTACTACAAGGATGGTGGTATAGCCTCCAGAAGGTGGTAAATCTGTGGCAAAGTCGACTCCGAGATGTGTCCAGGGTCGGCGGGGTATGGGCAGAGGCATGAGCTTTCCTTTGGGGAGATGGCGTGGAGTGGTGGTAACGGCACAGACCGAGCATCCCCGGACATACTGGGAGACATCGGAGGCCAAGGAGCGAGAGGGTTCGCCTGCTGCCTGGATGTCCTGTGCCGAGGGACGTATGCGCATCCTCCAGGAGACCGGCACGGAGACCGACTGGCACATAGATGAGGTTGGGAGGAAGCTCTGGTGGAACTGGTTCTTCGTGGGTGGAGGCACGGATCTCCTCATCCAATCTCCAAAGGATGGGAGCCAAGAACACAGTAGAGGGAAGTATGGGCTCAGGGTCATCAGAAACAGGGTGAATATAGGCGGGAGAGTGCGTCCGCTTTGGTGTTTTTATGGCCGGGCTGGTAAGTTATATGGAAGTTAAAGCGGTTGAAAAAGAGGGACCAGCGGGCTTGACGGGCATTGAGACGGTGAGCATTACAGAGGTATTGGAGGTTTTTGTGGTCAGTTAACACGGTCACAGGTGCCTTGGCTCCCTCGAGCCAGTGCCGCTACTCCTCAAAGGCGAGCTTGATGGCCAATAGCTCGCTGTCTCCGATACCATAATTCTGTTCTGCTGGGCTCAACTTCCTGGAGAAGTACGCACATGGATGGAGAGCAGGGGGTTCACCAGACCACTGCGATAGTACTGCTCCGACTCCTACATCCGCTGCATCAACTTCCACCAAGAAGGACTGGGCAGGATCAGGATGACGTAGAATCGGAGCTGTAGTGTACCGACCAAATTATTAAAACAATTGTTTTCAGAAGTTTCTGAACCTGTTCTTAACATTTTGAATTCATCCCTACTCCTAGGATACGTTCCTAAAACTTTTAAACTAGCTGTCATTAAGCCTCTTATTAAAAAAACACAGCTTGATCCTAAAGTACTAGCAAATTATAGACCAATTTCAAACTTGCCTTTTCTATCAAAGATTTTAGAAAAAATCGTATCTGCTCAACTATGTTCCTTCCTACAAAGAAACAATATTTATGAAAAATTTCAATCTGGATTTAGAGCATTTCATAGCACAGAAACCGCACTCCTAAGAGTCTCAAATGACCTCCTTCTGTCGTCCGACCGTGATTGCATTTCTCTCTTAGTGCTATTGGACCTCAGTTCTGCATTTGATACAATTGATCATAATATTCTCCTTGATAGGCTTGAAAATTATGTTGGTATTACAGGAACTGCATTGGCCTTGTTCAGGTCTTATCTATCTGAACGTTATCAATTTGTATTAGTTAATGAAGAGACATCATACAGATCAAAAGTACACTGTGGGGTACCACAAGGCTCAGTTCTTGGTCCCTTAGCTTCCACTGTTATGCTGATGATACACAACTTTATATCTCCTCTCAACCTGGTAATTTGTTTGAATTTACTAAATTAACAGATTGTATAGCTGATATTAAAAATTGGATGACTAATAACTTCTTATTACTAAATTCAGATAAAACTGAGGTCTTGCTTATTGGTCCCAAAAATCTCACATGCAAAAACTTAGAACACTGTCTAACCCTTGATGGATTCTTAGTTCAGTCCTCATCTTCAGTCAAAAATTTGGGGGTGATTTTTGATAGCAGATTGTCATTTGAAGGCCAGATTTCAAGCATCTGTAAAACTGCTTTTTTTCATCTTAAAAATATTGCCAAACTTCGACACATGCTATCAATGTCTGATGCGGAAAAGCTCATTCATGCTTTCATGACGTCTCGATTAGATTACTGTAATGCATTACTAGGCGGCTGCCCTGTTGGCCTGATAAACAAACTTCAGCTAGTTCAAAATGCAGCTGCTAGAGTGCTTTCTAGAACAAAGAAATATGATCATATTACTCCAGTTCTTTCAGCATTGCATTGGCTCCCTATTAAATATCGTATAAATTTTAAAATCTTACTGACTACCTACAAAGCCCTGAATGGCTTGGCTCCCCAGTATTTGCGGGAGCTCCTGGTTTATTATAGCCCATCACGTCCTCTACGCTCAATTAATTCTGGACAATTGATTATTCCCAGAATATCAAAATCAACTGTAGGTGGTAGATCTTTCTCTTATCTGGCACCTAAACTCTGGAACAGCCTTCCTAGCACAGTTCGGGAAGCAGACACACTCTGTCAGTTTAAAACTAGATTAAAGACACATCTCTTTACATTAGCATACACATAAAACACAAATGCTTTGGAATCCAAATCCTCTAAAGGATTGTTAGTCTGCATTATTTAGGGCAACCGGAGCCGGGTACACTTCCCAAAAGACATTATAATTTGAATGGCATCTCTGCTCATGTTAGTCTGTTTTTTTTTTTTTATTCCCGAGGTTTCCATAATTTTGGACCATGCCGCATCCTGAGCAGCTGCTGTGGTGGTCATGGAGGAATGGAGAGCATGAGACTGTTTCCTGTAAGACGATCCCTGTGACAGACGAGTCCTCGCATTGTTCCCGAAGGGCCAGCCTGATGACCAGCCGGTGACCCGCCTGTGGTCTCTCCATGATGGACGTCCAGCGTTCTCCAGCCCCGGCGCCATAGACTGCAGCTCTGCACAAGACGTCTGGCCATAGAAGAAATGGTCGTGCCCAACTGAGCCTGGTTTCTCTCGAGGTTTTTTAATTCTTCACTTTCGCCAATTGGTGAAGTTTTTTCCTCGCCGCTGTCGTCTCTGGCTTGCATGGTTCGGGACTTGTAGGGCTGCGCATCGATGGATTACTATTCAGTGTTTGGACTCTCAGCAGTGAATATTAAACCACGCTGAATTAAACTAAACTGACCTTCAACACTGAAAACTGGACTGACACTGTTTCAATTTTTATAATGCATGTGAAGCTGCTTTGACACAATCTACATTGTAAAAGCGCTATACAAATAAAGATGAATTGAATTGAATTGAATTTAGAGTATCCCACTGATACTGATCAGTACTCTCTGTGTGCATGTAAGCAAACTGAGCCACCTGGTGCTGCAGTACCTCAGCAGCTTAAAGAGCCCATATGGTGGGTTGAGAACAGTTAAATTTCACTTTTTGAAGTCCCAAACAACAGGATGATATGTATGCAAGGTTAAAAAACACTTTCGATGTCTTATAATATCTTTTTATTTTTACCTCATTTTCCCACCGACTCCCATATGAATCGTCTGAGCGAGTCTTTTTCCCCAAGCACCTTCTTTCCGTGACGCTACCACGTCACGTCACCACGTCATGTCCTTTACGTGACAGCAGCCCAATGCCAGAACATATTGAAAATAAATCACTGCAGTTGTACAACAGCGTATTGCTAAATTCTTCATCATAACAACAAATATTCAGTAATAATTAACACTTCATGGACTATTGTAAGCCAACAAATAGTTTCATTCGGCAGTAAGCTAAATGGCTACCGCTACATGCTGCACGGAGCAAACACAATACAGACAACTACATCCATATTTACCTTGTTACAGTCAACACGACTGGAAGAACACGCAGGTCCAAATAAACTGGGTATTGATCCATCCTTTAACAACAACCGTGCAACAAATCCCGCGTCGTAAGCTGGTAGATTGGTGTAGCTCTCTTCAGAGAGATGACGTGAACACAGCACCGTGTTGGGGATGTAATTCTCAGGTATTTTACGAAAAAAACCTCAACCACTCCAGGTAGGGAAAAGAGATTTCCAGGTAGGGAAAATAACACAGCTTTTCCCTCGCACTTCAGAGCATAGCGTCTACGGGACATGATTTAACCGGAATGCCGATTGGTTCAGTAAAGTTAGCAGCAGTCGTGTTTTCCGGATCAATAACTCATGACCGAAACATTGTTCCTACACAAATAGCACCTCTTTTCAACCGTCGCAATGTATACAATCACCTACAACCTTATTTTCCTAAAATTCAGCTTTGCCTACGCGCTGGCCGTATTATATTGAACTGTGCGCAGGCGGCAAAGAGACCGATCCTTAGGGACCGTCTACAAAGAGCAAAACGCGAAAACCAACACTACAAATACTGTCAATAACTTCTCTCTAAATCTTTATACTGCCATCAAACAGTATAAAGATTTACTAAGATATTACTCAGATCACACGTCACTGCTGTCCCGCTGGTTATGCTACAACACTTACTGCAATACAGTGCTTGTTGTCTTCCACTTTTCCTTCCTGTCTGTGGGCGGGGCCAGGCAGTTCAAATTTCCTGGGTCTGCGCGCGCAACTATTATGTTTCGCGTTGACGTCAAGCCGAAACGGCTAAAGACTCGTTCTAATAACGATTCATTTAAACAACAATGAGTCGACTCTTTTATATATGAATCAATCGTTTTAAACACTTTGCACTTTCAGATTTAAGCCTTAGCTGGACATTTCACTTTACTTAGAGCTGTGTAACACACTGCATGGACGGTCATTTTCAAAAATCCATAATATGGGCTCTTTAAGGCTGTCAGAATCTGTGAATTCAACAAAGTCCTTGTAGAGCTCACACCTCTTTGCACTGAAATGAGAGCAATTTTTTTCATTTACCTTTTGTCAAAGTGGGTGTATATCCCAACCAAAATGTCTTCTACTGGAAGTTTTGTTGCTTTGATGCCACAACCAGTAGCAAGCTGGACAAGGTGGCAAATGCAGCCAAGATCCTGGATATTAGGCTGGCTTCCTCTTAGTCTGCTAATGACAGAATTGTGTCAGCCTTTCATCACACTCGCATTGTTGAGGGCAATGGCATTCTCCCATGGAATGCCTCTTTTTATATTAAAAACAGAAAATAATAAAAATATGCCAAAGTTACAAAATATACTGTTTGATGAAAACTTTTATGTAAACTCTGAACAAGACAAACATACATAAAACAGTATTAACCCTGTATATTAAAGATTGTATGTAAAAAAATTGTTCCTTCACCTCAATGCTTCAGACAGCTTTTCATACAGGTTTTCTGCATTGCCCACATTGCATTCTTCATCAAGTTCCACAGCTATCGCACCTGTTAAGAAAGTGTTCAGTTACTTTAGTATACACCAAGGGAACATAATGAAGTATTCAATAAGGTTGTCTTGTTAATTAAAACAACACGTTTTTAAAGTTTATATCTTACCTTTGATGAGCTGTGTGGCTTTTCCCGCAGAGAACTTTCAAGCTACAGCAGAGTCAGGAAACGTGTGCCACACATCTATTGAAATCGTCGCAAAAACTTAGGGATATATTGTTTTTGGCACAAAGCATTGCCATTTTGACCTCTGCCGTGGTCACTTGATCAGCCTCAGAATTTTTTATTACGAACGAAGAAATCGGCTGTGCATTTTCTTGCGCCTCATGGGCACGCTTATGTTTTGACGACTTGTCGTGCTGGCTCAAATCACTCTTTCCCCCGTGCAATATACTAAAGTCTGTAAAACAAATCTTACAAAAAGCGTGACTTGGCCCGACCTTGCTCTTCGTTATATATGGGAAAGCCTCGTCCCACTGGTTGCGATATTTACACAACGTTTTTGCTTTTTTCTTAACAGGCACTCCAACGTCATTGCTCTCGCGCTCCTCCATCCTCTCGATGCTGTTCTTCTACTGCTATTTGTTTGTTTATCTTCTCCTACTTGTCTTCTTTTTCTACTATTCTTCTTGTTTGCCGTTCGACTGAATGATCCGCCTGCAGCTGGGAGTAGCAAACATAATGCGCAGTATTTTTATTTTTTTAACCACTGAAAATACGGGAGAAATACAGGAAAATACTTAAACTGGATGATAGCGGGATAGAACGGTAAAATACGGGACAATACCGGGAAAAACGGGAGGGTTAACAGGTATGCATATGGCATCTGCTGCCGCTATCACGTCGCTCGGTTTGCTTCATATGAGACCAAACTTCAGCGTTGGCTTCACGATCGAATCCCCAGATGGGCATGGCGTGCGGATACGCACCGGGTGCACGTCACTCTGCTGTGTCGCCGCACCCTCAGTCCCTGGATGGATTTAGCTTTTCTACGGACCAGTGTGCCCCTAGGGCTAATATCCAGGCATGTTGTCGTATTGGCAGATGCCTCCAGTACGAGCTCGGGGGCCGTATGCAACAAGCTTATATCAACCATATGGGGGGTATACGCTCCCGCCGCATGTCTCAGCTTGCTCGCCGTCTGCTCCTCTGGAGTCATATGCGGCTGAAATCGCTGCAAGCTATTCGCGTTCCGGGCGAGCTCAACCGTACAGCCGATGCTCTCTCACGGCAGCTAGTGCACCGAGGAGAATGGAGACTCCACCCCAATGTGATCCAGTTGATATGGGCGCGCTTCGGGGAAGCCCAGGTTGATCTGTTTGCTTTCCCTGAGAACGCTCATTGCCAGCTGTTTTACTCCCTGACCGAGGCCCCCTTCAGCACGGATGCCCACAGCTGGCCATCGGGCATGCGCAAGTATGTGTTTCCCCCAGTGAGCCTAATCGCGCAGACACTGTGCAAAGTCAGGGAGGACGAGGAGCAGGTCTTATTCGTTGCACCTCTCTGGCCCAACCGGACCTGGATTTCCGAGCTCTCACTTTTCGCGGCGGCCCCTCCCTGGCGCATTCCTCTGAGGGAGGACCTCCTCTCTCAGGGACGGGGCACCATCTGGCACCCGCACCCAGATCTATGGAACCTCCACGTGTGGTACTTCAAGAGTTCACACTTAGCTGATGATTGGTAATAAAGCTAGTTTGGCATGCTGTCCCGGGAGAGAGCCCTGAGATCATAAGATCCTCGAGCCCGGGGCTCCCTCCCGTTTGCAGGGCAAGAGGGGAGTTTGAGCTCAGGTAGATCTCGAGAACCCCCCGCCCTCCTGCTGCTTATAAATTGCTATGAGGGTATGTTGCTAGTGGAATTTGGTATAGTGCTGGTCTGTTTAAGTCAATTCACTTATGTCTCATGTTTTTGGACTGTGGGAGGAAATCGGAGGACCCGGGGAAAACCCACGCAAGCACGTGGAGAACATGAACTCCACACAGAAATGACGACTGGCTGGGTAGAGGCCCGCGCCAGAGGCATTCTTGCTGTGAGGCGACAGTGCTAGCCACTGGGCCAGCTCATAAGATCCTCGAGCTCAGGGCTCCCTCCCGTTTGCAGGGCGAGAGGGGAGTTTGAACTCAGGTAGATCTCGAGAACCCCCCAAGATGCCTTTTGCTCAGGACAGCAGCCACGTATTGAAGAACCCCCCCCAAAGGGCGCAGAGATCAATGCTATATCCGGCTGCTGGATATAATATTGAGAGGCAATGGGAGAAAGAGAGAGGCTCCTGCGGGAGCGGGGGTAGACGTAGACTCCTGCGGGAGTCTGTGCGGGGGAGGGTGAAAAAGGGGGGCATGGGATGACTCCTGCAGGAGTCGAGCTCGGGAGACTCCTGCGGGAGTCAGAGCTGGGGAGTGATGGCCTAAGCAGAAGGAAGATAAAAAGCTGAACTCGAGGAAGTAGCGAAGGCACTCGCTGAATGGAAAAAGAAAGGGGAGGGGGGCGGAGAGACTCGACGCTTGGAGGAAGTGGAGCACTCGACGCCGCAGGGCAGAGAGAAAAGTGGGGTGGAGAGACTCGACGCTCAAGGGGAGCGAAGCACTCAACGCTGGGACAGAAAGGGGGGGCGGAGAGACTTGAACGCTCGGAGGGAGCGGAGCACTTGACACCAGAAGGAACGGAAGGGCAGAGAGACTCGAACGCTGGAAGGGAGCGGAGCACTCAACGCTAGAAGGAAGAAAAGACATGACTAATGGGTGGGGGGGACTAATGGGAAGCTCGGGGTAACACTCCTGTGGGAGTCAGAGCTGCGGGGCCAGTTTCCTGCCGGAGTCGGGAAAGGGACTGGGCAGTGGGGACTCCTGCGGAAAGGGGGCCGGGGCTGGGGACTCCTGCGGGAGTCGTGCTTGGGAGTAACTCCTGCGGGAGTCAGAGCTGGTGAGTGAGGGCCTAAGCGGAAAGAAGAAAGGGAAGCAGGGTATGATGTGCTAGAAGGAAGAGGAGGTAGTGGGGTATTTGATGCTGAAAAGGAAAAGGGGGAGGGAAATGCGGAGAGACTTGACGCTAGAGGGGAGCGGAGCACTCGACGCTGGGACAGAAAGGGGGGGGCGGAGAGACTCGAACACTCGGAGGGAGCGGAGCACTCGACACCGGAAGGAAGAGAAGGGGGCGGAGAGACTCGATGCTAGAAGGGAGCGGAGCACACGACGCTAGAAGAAAGAAA
>CAIGQQ010039592.1:5239020-5250904 GCA_903798035.1 Danio albolineatus | reverse complement strand
GACTGGAGTAAGGAAGCTGAAGATTCATCTTTAAAATCACTGGAATTAATTAATTCATTCATTCATTTTCTTTTCGGCTTAGTCCCTTTATTAATCCGGGGTCGCCACAGCGGAATCAACCGCCAACTTATCCAGCATTTGTTTTACGCAGCGGATGCCCTTCCAGCCACAACCCATCTCTGGGAAACACATCCATACATTCTCATTCACACACATACACTACGGACAATTTAGCTTACCCAATTCACCTGTACCGCATGTCTTTGGACTGTGGGGGAAACCGGAGCACCCGGAGGAAACCCACGCAACCACGGGGAGAACATGCAAACTCCACACAGAAATGCCAACTGGCCCAGCCGGGGATCGAACCAGCGACCTTCTTGCTGTGAGGCGAACGTGCTAACCACTCGGCCACCGTGGCGCCCCACTGGAATTAATTATTAAATGAAATTACTTTTGAACCGTTATTTTATATTGCAATAATATTTCACAATTTTACAATTTGTGCTGTGTTTTTGATGGAATAACTGCAGCCTTGGTGAGCAGGAGAAGCTTATTTTTAAACATTTATAAATAGTGTAGTGTACGTATTTTCATTTTGTATTATACATTATAATTTACATTTATTTTATTTCAAATTTTTAGCATTTGTTTTCGGCAGTTTAAATAGAAATAAAGATTTAGAGCCTCTTTTTTAAACTAAATTTTACCAAACTTAACCAGACTTACCAAACAGAAACATTTCTTAGATGAAATATGAGATGAGTGGGAAACACATTGATAAATGTAGTTTAGCTTCAATGCTAAATAAATGATTTTTCTGTAGTCCTGTATTATCCAGTATGTTTTTGTCATCTTCAATCAGGTTGTCAAATGAAAGTGAAAATGATTTACGGTTGTATGAAAGTGTATGTTCCATTTACATTATGTGTATATTTAGCATATGCAAACTACTAGCTATAAAATTAGTCTTCGCAATACATAATAGTTTGCTGTTTTAAGTAAAAATTTAAGCAATTAAAAATGAAGCATTTCCATCATTGTCATGTTCACTGCATACTATTGTTAAATATACAAGATCATCAGCTGTGCTGCATGGAAATGGTTATAACTTTGTGCAAAACGTTTTTGGCAAATGAGGGTGTGTTCACTGTAATAAGTTCATTTTAATAAGTGTGAATGGTGCCATACAAACTCAGGCTGCACAATATATCATTTTAGCATCAATATTACAAATGTGTGAATATGCAATGGTCACATCACAGGACATGCAAAGTGGTGTCAGGATTATAGTTGACCAGGTACAACAGTTCAGAAAACATGAGAACTTTGGAGTCATTTTGGGTTAACCATAATAAAGTGAACGTTTATCAATTGCTTGTGTTTTAAAGCATTTTAAGCAGGTTTAAATTGTTGGGGCTAAAGAATTTATTACAGTTGTAGCTTTAGCAATGATTATTATATATTTTTTAATTAATTGTTATTATTTACACAATGATGAACATACAGCACATTTGTTTAATTTTTGACTCCTTCATTTATGTATTTACTTTATTTATCTCTGCTTGCATTATACTGTAGTTTATACACATGCACTCCCTTACAAAATCATCCCAATCAATCTAAAATGATTAATTGTCTCGTGAAATATCGCAATATAAATCGCAGAAAATCTAAATATCGCAATGTACATTTTTTTTCTGATATTGTGCAGCCCTAATACAAGCCTTGCTGCAAATTGAAATTTGGTTCTCAGTCCACATCCAAACAATCTTTGATGTGATTCAACTAAAATATGAATGCAGAACAGACCAAAGATGTCATACAGCAAGATGTGATCCCTAAAAAGGAAAGAACACTCAGGCAAACCAAAAAATGTTCTTATAATAGCCACAATGTTATACCACTTACAGTTCAATGTTGGTTTCTGCAACATGTCACATATGACTGTAAAGATTTGTATACACTTTTAATTATTCTTCCTTCATAAAACCTCCCAAAATGATTAGCAACATAAAATATGCCAGCCTTTCCTCCACTTCGCTCTTTAGTCATCATGTTGCTTTCAGAGTTGCTTGTTTTGCATCATGGATTTCAATCTCATTTTATGCTCTAAATTATCACTTAATGAATTTATGGCTTGGTTTTTGAGAACATTGGCTCCCTAATAAGATTGTTAGTCTGTCGAAAAGCATGCCACACTCATTATGTTTTCCAATGGCGTGATTAAGTTGATTTGCAGAGCAAATCCATCAAAAGGGACAGGAGCATATACAAACCAATACACATAACACGCTATAACATGATTATATGATTTAATAAGTTATTAATGTAGTACACTGTGAAAGTAAAGTCATAAAGGCGAGCAAAAAGAACACTAATACAGGAGAGCCGATCGGAGAGCGACCATGCAGAATGCATTTTATCATTTGGATACTTGCTTAATTCAATTCATAAGCTTTTGGTACGTTAATATGAAGAAAATAAGCACATAATTGAAAAGTGAAATTGTTCAGTGGTGCTGCACCTAAACATAAACTAACTCAGGGACGTGGAAGCATAAATCAGCCGGCGTAGCGTCTCCTGTGAACCGTAGACTGCCATTGTTCTTTTCATAATTAATGCAGATTTCTTTCAAATGCCATTTTTTTACGTGTAATGTTTTGCTTGAGACTCTGAAAGCTGAAAAAAAGCATGTTGTTTATTAGTAAAAGTGCTTCTATAAAAGTTTATTCTTCAAAAGACAGTCGTTTTATTCATGCTTGGCTTTGTTTCAAAGTTTGTTTTGATGTGAAACCAATTATTGCGCTGAACCTTTGGCACTGTGATTTTATATTTGGATTCTAACAATATCACCATGTAACAGAGCCAAACACTCAATCTATCTGTGCATAAATAATTCATGGCCATCCATGAGAAGGAGGAGGCTTCGATGGATGGCATGTTGCTTTCTGTCACCCATCCAGAAGTTAACTAAAATGACAGCTTAAAAGAATGATGAAAAAGAGATGTCATTTCAAGCCAAAATGCACCCCTACTTCGCTCTCTCTCCATTTCCATCAGTCTCGTTCTCTCTTTTTTCATTCCCCCTCACTCCCCTAGATATATGTCACAGGAAACAGCCCAAACAACATCTTAATGGTGTCAGTGTTGGCGTTATTGACCGATGCCACCTCCTCTTAGCGTCGAGTCTGTCACAAAAAAATGTCACTGGCTTTCCCTGTCAGTGCAGCCGTAAAAAAAGTGGGAGAAAAAAAACGAACATGCACATCTGTGGAGCAGCAGGGGATCTTTTATGTCACACAGACTTATGCTTTAATCCATAGCTGTGTGGTACTCTCCAATAAATGGCTTCTGAGACGCCGGCGCAGTTTGTGACAGCAGTGTTTACTGAACAGCTGCTTGGCCTCACATCTCTGCAAAACATTTTAGTGACCAAGGGTCAGCAACGAATGTTAACATCACTTATGGATCACCCTCGACTTAAAGGGGGCAAAAATGATTAGAGTTTTGAAAAGTGGATTTTGAAGATGTTCTTTGAGTGCTGGACCTTGCAACCCAATTTCTCTCCAATTAAATGTATAGCTTATTGTATATGTGTTGACATCATGCAGCTGTTTTGTGTGTTTGCGCGCAATTCTGGAGTGGCAACTTCGCAAATGTAAAATGTTACTCTAGTCATGCTGTTGAAGGTTTTGAAGGATGTGTTTCAAACTCTGGTCCTGATCCTGAACATTTTTTATTAATTTATTAATTTGTTCGTGGCGGTTCATTCCGCTGTGGCGACCCCAGATTAATAAAGGGACTAAGCCGAAAAGAAAATGAATGAATGAATAATTTGTTCGTGATTAAATGTTTATGTTGGAGTTTTTTTTTATGTTAATTTATTTAATTATGTTTTTGTTTTATACTTTATTTATTAAAAGTTCATTTGATTTTAAAATCACAATTTCCTAAAATATCACCTAAAAAATATTTTTTATCTATATTGTTTTAATTATTAAAACATTGTGTGTGTGTATGTGTGTGTGTTAAATATATATATATAAATAATGCGTAAATGTATATACATATACACACACACACTTTATTAGGTACAACTTACTAGTACCTGCTTGGGGGAACCCCTTTTGCCTTCAGAACTGCCTTAATCCTTCACGGCATTGGGTACTGGTAATATTCCTCAAAGATTTTGGTCCATACTGACATGATACCATCACGCAATTGCTGCAGACTTGTTAGCTGCACATCCACGATGCGAATCTCCCGGTCCCCTGACTTCCAAAGGTGCTTTATTGCAGTGGCTCTCAAACTGTGGCCTCACTAGTGGTACGCGGGCTATCTTACGCGTACGCGGAAGAATCGCTGAATAATAAAAGAATAAAATGAACACAGTTTTTAAACCATTTGACACGTACGATAACACCGTGATTGGAGAGCATTGGCTGTTCCCTGAAGCATACATTACACCGGAGTGCTTAGAATGTTTACTTTATTGCATCGCATCATCAGATGTTAAAAAATCAGTCTGCTTGGCGCGGAGGAAGAGAAAGAGGCACGCGGTGCTGGCGGAGGGTTGTGCGGAGGAGATACACATGCGCTAGAGAAGCCCTTCAGCAGACCAGTCCTGTTGTGTTGGGATTTCGGTTACTGCAAACTCAGAAATACTGCACGTATGAGTTGGTCAAGCACTGTATATGTGTATTTAAGGGATAATCAATGGCTTGCCTTGCGTAATCTGAGGTGGTACTTGGTGAAAAAAGTTTGAGAACCACTGCTCTATTGGATTGAGTTCTGGTGACTGTGGAGGCCATTTGAGTACAGTGAACTCATTGTCATGTTCAAGAAACCAGTCTGAGATGATTCAGGCTTTTTGACATGGCACAGTATCCTGCTGAAAGTAGCCATCAGAAGATGGGTACACTGGTCATAAAGATATAAACATTAGGCTGTGGCGTTGACACGATGCTCAATTGATACTAATGGGCGCAAAGTGTGCCAAGAACATATCCCCCACAGCATTACACCACCACCACCAGCCTGAACCATTGATACAAGGCAGGATAGATCCATGCTTTCACGAATGCTCAGTTTGAAGTAGTAGTCAACATTTGAAGTGGATCCATACCATTCAATGAAGTTGTCTTGAACCTAATTAACAACAATATTTGTCTTGATTACGATTGTTTGAATAAATTTGAAACAATTTTTTGATCCACTTCGAATGTTGACTATTCCAAGAATTTTGGTGGAAATACAATGACTGTTTACTTAATATAGTACATTCATATACAAATACTGTAGGCCCCATTCAGCTTGCATTGAATAAATGGTCACACTTTATGTTGACGGTCCGTTTGTTGAACTTTAGTTACATTGCATCTACATGACAACTAATTCTCATTAGATTATTAGTAGACTGTTAGGTTGGGGTTGGGGTTAGGGTTACTGTATATTGACATGTACTTAAAAATGTTCTAATAGTCAGTTAAATGTCTGTTGAAGGACTGTTAAATGTCAGTATCAACAGATATTAAGCAGACAGTCAACTAATACTCAAATGGACCATCAACAGTTTTTGCATTCAGAATGCTTCTGTATGCTTCATATGTTTATATATCTTTTACTTTTACTATATGTTTATATATGTCTTCAATAACACGCAAGTTTATTCAGTTTATTTTACAGTTGCTTTAAGACAGTTCAAGAACAATCCAATAAATTGCTATAAAGTGCTAGAAATCTCTCTGCGATTGTTAAAAGTTCTCCATTTGGGTAAATAGCAGTTTCAGTGAGGTGTTTTTAATTATAACTTTGCTCTTCAAATTTAGTGTTCCTTCTTAAATGTGAAGGTCAGACGAGCGTTTTGTAGAAGGAAAGTCTTTCTCCTCGCTCTTTACCTCCTTCACACACACACACACACACACACACACACACACACACACACACACACATAAGGGGTAACACACAAATGAAAGTTAAATCTGCGTGGTGCGCCATAGCTCTTTTCACCTGTCATCTCCCATTAGAGTGTGCAGCGAGTGACCTTGGGCCGTCTCCCCCTGCATTAGGGCCGGAGGGGAGTGAACATTGTCTCAGCGTTGAGTTAACGTAATGATAACTCTGTGAAATCAGGCCCGCGCCCTGCACCGGCTCCTATTACGCCTCCCCAAATTAATTTGCAAGGTTGATTCTGCCTTGCTAATGCATATGGCGCATGCTGACCTACCCACTCACTGCTAACAAACGCACACACACTCTCAGAGACGGAGACGTCCAAGGTCTAAGGCGAATTTATCATCCAAATTTTACATTTCAGTTACTTGTAAACAGTCATTAACATGAAAAAGTCTCAACAAGACAAGAGTGGCAAGTACAGATAGACCTAATAGTTTTCTGAAAAATGACACTTATGGAGGCAGCGAAAGATTTAGCTATAGCCAAGTATAACAAAGCTATAACAAAAGGACTAAAATTAAACCCTTTATCAGTGTTTTCAGTTAGTAAGCTAACAGTTTGCCTGCTAGTCTAGCGCACTGTCAACAGTTTTAAAAAAAGCTTTTTCGATTAGCTCTAGCAAAATTAAACGCTTCTCTTTTTTTCTGCTAGCTTGTTAACAGCTTATTCTGTTAGCATACCATAGTGCTGACCCGTTTACTGCTATCGAACATGCACACACACTCACAGATCCAAGGTCTGAAGCAAATTTATCATCTAATTTTTACATTTGTTACTTGTAAACAGTCATTTGCATGAAATAATCTCAGCAAGACAAGAGTGACAAGTACAGATTGATCTAATGGATTTCTTAAAGACTTATGGAGACAGCGTAAGATTTGTGTCAGCTAGTCTAAAACCTCTTTTGATTAGCTATAATTAAACATAGCCATTCAATTCTTTCTCAGTGTTTTCAGTTAGCAAGCTAACAGACTACCCTGCTAATCTGGCATACTGATAACAGTACAAAAAGTTTTTTTTGGTTAGCTCTAGCAAAATTTAACTTTTTCTTTGTTTTCCTCTAGTGAGTTAACAGCTTATTCTGTTAGCATAGCATAGTGCTGACCCGCTTACTGCTGTCGAACACGCAGACGCTCTTACAGACCCAAGGTCTGAAGCAAATTTATCATCTAAATTTTACATTTCAGTTACTTGTAAACAGTCATTAGCATGAAGAAGTCTCAGCAAGACGAGTGGCAAATACAAATCAACCTACAAGTTTTCTGGAAAAACAAAATAGACTTATGGAGACAGTGTAAGGTTTGTGTTAGCATAGATAAAACCTCTTTTGATTAGCCATATTAAACTCTTTCTATGTGTTTTCAGTTAGCAAGATAACAGTTTGACTGCTAGTCTAGCGTACTGATAACAGTACAAAAAGCTTTAATAGCAAAATTAAACCCTTTGTTTGTTTTCTGCTAGCGAGTTAACAGCTTATCCTACTAGCACGACATAGCGCTGACCTGCTCACTGCTATCAAACACACACGCACACACACTCTCTTACAGTTCCAAGGTCTAAATCAAATTTATCAAAATTTTACATTTCAGTTAGCCTACTTTTAAACACTCATTAACACAAAAAAGACTCAACAAGACAAGTGTGGCAAACACAGATCGACCTATTAGTTTTCCGAAAAATAGACTTCTGGAGCCAGCGTAAGATTTGTGTCAGCATAGATAAAACCTCTTTTGATTAGCCATAACAAAAGAACTAAAATTAAGCCCTTTCTCAGTGTGTTTAGTTAGTAAGCTAACAGTTTGACAGCTAGTCTAGCAAATTGTTAACAATTTTAAAAAAGTTGTTTTGATTAGCTCTAGGAAAATTAAACCCTTTCTTTGTTTTCACCTAGCGAGTTAACAACTTAGCCTGCTAGCATGACATAGTGCTGACTCACTCACTGCTGTAGATGTACACACTCTCACAAATCCAAGGTCGGAAACAAATTTATCATCTAAATTTTACATTTCAGTTACTTGTAAACAGTCATTAGCATGAAATAGTTTCAGCAAGACAAGAGTGACAAGTACAGATAGACCTAATGGTTTTCTTAAACATTAGACTTATGGGGGCAGCGTAAGATTTGTGTCAGCATCTATAAAACCTCTTTTGATCAGCTATAAAAAAATACAGCGATTCAATTCTTCTTAGTGTTTTCAGTTAGCAAGCTAACAGACTAGCCTGCAAGTCTAGCATACTCATTCATTCATTCATTTTCTTTTCGGCTTAGTCCCTTTATTAATCCGGGGTCGCCACAGCGGAATGAACCGCCAACTTATCCAGCATTTGTTTTACGCAGCGGATGCCCTTCCAGCCACAACCCATCTCTGGGAAACACATCCATACATTCTCATTCACACACATACACTACAGACAATTTAGCTTACCCAATTCACCTGTACCGCATGTCTTTGAACTGTGGGGGAAACCGGAG
The DNA here is from genome assembly GCA_903798035.1 of Danio albolineatus. NCBI lineage: Eukaryota > Metazoa > Chordata > Actinopteri > Cypriniformes > Danionidae > Danio > Danio albolineatus. Next base: position 5,242,473 of record CAIGQQ010039592.1, on the reverse strand, counting down.
CACCCGGAGGAAACCCACGCAACCACGGGGAGAACATGCAAACTCCACACAGAAATGCCAACTAGCCCAGCCGGGGATCGAACCAGCGACCTTCTTGCTGTGAGGCGAACGTGCTACCCACTAGGCCACCGTGGTGCCGTCTAGCATACTGATAACAGTAAAAAAAAAACTAATTATTAGCTTTAGCAAAATTAAACCCTTAGCTTGTTTTCTACTAGCGAGTTAACAGCTTATCCTGCTAGCATAGCATGGTGCTGACCCACTTACTGCTATCGAACACGCACACACTCTTATAGATCCAAGATCTGAAGCAAATTTATCATCTTAGCATTATTAGCATTAAGAGGTCTCAGGAAGACTAGAGTGGCAAGTACAGATAGTCCTAATAGTTTTCTGAAAAAAAGACTTATGGAGGCAGCGTAAGATTTGTGTTAGCATAGGTAAAACTTACTTTGATTAACTATAACATAAGAACTAAAATTAAACCGTTTCTCAGTGTTTTAGTTAGTAAGCTAACAGTTTGACTGCTAGTCTAGTGTACTGATAACAGTACAAAAAGCTTTTTTGATTAGCTCTAGCCAAATTAAACCCTTTGTTTTTTTTTCTGCTAGCGATTTAACAGCTTTATCCTGCTAGCAATGCATAGTGCTGACCCGCTTACTGCTATCGAACACACACACACACACTCTAACCGATTCAAGGTCTGAAGCAAATTTATCATCTAAATTTTACATTTCGCTTGTTATAAAAGATGCTTTTACACAGTCATTAGCTTAAAAGTCTCCGAGCTAAACTCACAACAAGGCTAGAGTCGCTTATACAGGCCGGCCTAATAGTTTTTTTAAAAAATGAGTAGGCTTTTAGACATTTTCATTGATGGAAAAGGGAATGGAAGAATAGAGGCGGTGTGAGATTCACGTCAGCACTAATGCAAGCTGACAGCTAGTAGCCTTTTCCTCTGTGTGCTTTCTTCTCTTTCATACTAATCCAAATAAGTCAGCAATCAGCACGTATTAGACTTGTTTAGAGTTACGTGCCTTTCTGACGGGCGGGCCGGTCAGCGTAATGATTGATTCGGTGGTTACGGGAGAAATGAGAATGAGAGAGAATTTTGGGGGGTGTGGAGGAGGGAAGGACGAAGGAAGGGAGGGAACGGTCATATTAAAGTCTTATTTACTCTGTCTTTTTGACAAAGAGGCTGATGGGACGTGACATGGCGCTATGAGAGTGTAACGAGGACGTCTGCATCTCGGGTGTGGACAGAATCTTTTAGCGTGTAACTGTGCCACTCTCACCATGTTCTGGTCGAGTGTTTGGTTTTTGTCTTTCAAACTTTGACTGTTGGCATAAACCCTGATGAACATGGTAAAAATTTACTGTACTTCACACCAAGGATGATAACAATAACTATATGTTTTAATAGTCATTCACATTCTATTAAACTACACAAACCTTACAACAGACAAACAGGGATAATTTCATTGGAATCACTTTCAGTTTTTTTTGTTTTTTTTTCAGAATCAAAATCGAGCAGACTTTAAAAGGGGTCACCAACTGCCTTTTTAATTTTAGAGTTAGTTTTCTCAGGTTCACTTATAATGTTTTCAAGATTTTTAAATCAAAAGCAAATAGGTTATTTCCTGTGCTGTTTTGACCCCTCTTATTGGAACACACCATTTGAATGGGCATGGCAGAATGAAGACAGAATTAAATGCCCAGTGATGCGATTGGCTTTAAGGGTTTGCCTATTTCAAAAGGGAAAACACACAGCCTACATCCTTCATAGATGCTGTGATTTACATTAAAAACAAATAAATACACTGCAATAACAGACAAAGCAAGACTGATTATGCTACTCACACTTGTGTTGTGCTACATTAATATCAGATCCAATACAGTTGGATGGGTATCGTTTCAGATGCCCCAATTCGATTTGATTTCGATTCACATGCTTTCAATACGATTTGGTTCTTGATTCAATTCGATGAATACAGATTTGATTCAAACAGTACGGATCTTTCCAAATCTGAGAAAGGTGAACATCAGTTGACCGATATTAATAAATTGTTAAAATGGCTTGAATTTTAAAGCTATTGCACATATTTACCCACATTGCACAACAAAACCCACCTCAGTAGCCTAATAATGTAAAATCTGTAGCCTAAAAGAGTGGTCAGATTTATGTTTCTCTAGAACAGAGATACCCAAACTAGGGCCCACGGGCCAAATTTGGCCCTTGGTAACCTTCAATTTGGCCCGCCATCCAGGCTTTGAAGAAATACTTTTTTTTTTTGGTAGTTTGTTTTATTGTTGAGTTTCAAAACAACAAAAAATTAAAAGTTATAACTAAATGTTGTAAATGAATCAGATTTTAAAAAATACATCACCACTGATGGATAGAAGACAATGCAGAGGGACACCAGCAGGCAGGTGCAGCTTTACTAATGTATTCGGCATTAATCTCCATTGTGTTAAAAAAGGAATAATGTTTTTATTGTAATAAGTTCATTGTAAAAATGTAAAAAAAAAAAATCTATTGCATAAATTAATATAAATATAAATTAATATATTTAATAAATTAATAACGTGCACGCTGCGTGTATGAACACACGGTAAGATGTTTTCATTTTATCGTGTGCTTGTGTCTTGCGTTCAGTCCTCTGTTCTATTTTGCATGTGGTATGTTTACATACTCTGCGTGCTTTTTATGTCGTCATGTGAGCACGCAGCCAGTGAGAGAACTCATTAACTGCGTGCTTACATGACTCACAACCGTGCGCTTACACACGCAGCGTGCATGTTTCAACCCAGCACCATCCGAAACCGAAACCAACTAGACTTAAGACGCTGGGAATGAAACAGCAAGCCACAGACAAATGATCACGAGGACGAGAGCGCGCAATTGCGAACACGCCCAGACCCCACTGGCCCGAATGGAAGCGCGCAAGGTCCAAGCGCGCCCACAACTGGCACTCATACAGAGACACAATGACAACATACAGGACTTGAGTTAGTGTGAGGACTCTGCCAGGAGTGGCAGAAACCTGACATAAATACTCAAACAAATTGTTTTGCTGCTTGTTCAACCTACATATGCAAAATGAGCTTAACACAATTCTTAAGATTTTTAGGACAACTTGATTATTGTGTTAAAGTCACACAATAATCAAAATCACACAATATTGTGATTATTGTGTTAAACTTGATTACTGTGTTAAAGAAGATGTGCTGTCCTGACGTGGAAGTGCTTTTCATTAACTGCAAACCGTTCTACTCGCCGCGGGAGTTTTCCTCGTTCATCCTGACCAGTGTTTACATCCCACCGCACGCGACCGTGAGTACTGCTCTTTCACTGCTGGCTGATTTAATCACAGAGACAGAACAAAAACACCCAGACTCTGTTTTTATCATTCTTGGGGACTTTAACCAAGCAAAACTCACACATGAGCTGCC
>CAIGQQ010039592.1:5228544-5238620 GCA_903798035.1 Danio albolineatus | reverse complement strand
CTTTTGCACACAGCACCTTATAACCTGTATATTTATAACAAATCTGTTCATACATTTCAACATCCAGATCGTTGGACTGCATCTTTGTTTAATGTCTATTGACTTCTTTTATAATATTTATTCTGTGTTGTCACTTGTCACTTTATGTACACTGGAAGCTTCTGTAGCCAAAGCAAATTCCTTGTGTGTGTGAAGCACACTTGGCAATAAAACTGATTCTGATTCTGATTCGATTGAATCGATCATAGTTTAAAAATCTGAAAATCTTTTCTTTTTTTTTTTGCCCAACCCCCACATCGTCGCTTACTTTCAAACTTGGATTCAGCATAGAATTGTGCCTTTTTTTAAATAAACAAATCTGCTTTAAAAAGACGCAAACAGCGGGCCATGTTGACACATTTACTGATGCAGATGGGTGCTTAACAGACAGTGATGCAGAAGCAGGTGTTGATTTTATTCTGTCGGGGGCGGAGTTTAGCCACACTCTTACATAATAAAGAGGCACATTCGCAAACCTGTCATTGTGGCAGATTGGCTTCAAGCTGAGCTGCTTTTAGACAGTTGAAAAGTGTTGAGTTCTGAAACGTATGACTCTTGATTCTCGTATGACGTATGATTCTCGTATGACTTAATAAAATAAGGGAGTTTGAGTCCCAGCTCATGTACAAGCTAGCCATGTGTAGTTTGAACAGCTTTTAAAAAATTAAACCCACAGTAAAAATGATTACAATTACCCCTAAAAATCTTAGGCTACTAGCTTAGCATAGCATTAAGAAAGAGTAAAAGAAGCAGATAACACTGTTGTCCTTGAGGTTACCTTGTTTACTTGCTACTGAATGCTACAAACAAACTTGCATTTTTTTCTCAAATGATGTATGTAGCCTGGCTAGAGCAAGACATCTATTAGGAAGTGTGTTAGTAAATGCAACAGAGTAGTAGCATATCATTTAAACAATGGAAAGACCTTTCCACGGGTAATTGTACACACGCGGCTGAAGAAATTAGATTAGTGATTTGTGACCTTGAAGGTTTCCGGCAGAACAATAATACATTACAGTATTTCAAGGACATATAACTCTGTAAATAAGACAGAATTCAGAGCTGTCCTTGAAGATATCTTGTGTCTTGTTGTAGACTGTAGCAAACAAACTCCCTTCACTTATAATTATGCTTGTACCTTCAAACCACATAGTATACAGTACATTATTCTTGTACAATAGGCCATGTTGAGAGATCTTGTTCTTCTATGGCCTCACTTCAAACTTTATCAGTCTATTTAGAAACCTTGTATTTTAAAACTGCTTAGCATAGCATTTATAAACGTAGAGTACTAAAAATTTCTACAGACCCTCGGGTTAGCCTAATAGCCTAGCATTGTGCCAACTGTTTAATTAGAATGCTAGAACAAGATCACCCTGCTGAAAAAAACAGCATATGCTGGTAAGGTATGTTTGGATTGGATTTATATACTTAGATTTTTTCATCTACCTGCAACATTTCAACCATTAATAAGTTACAAATATTTGTTAAATAGTTTTGTCTATGTATGCGTTTATATATGTTTATGGTATCACTTTGTTTTGATGGTTCCTTTAATGGGTTGGGGTTAGGGTTATGGTTAGTGTAAGTTGACATGTACTTGCAAAGTTTCTTATAGTCAGTTAAATGTCTGTTGAAGGAGCAGAATCAACAGATATTAAGCAGACAGTCTACTTACTAATACTCAAATGAGAAGGAATTGGCATGTAGTTGCAATGCAACTTTTAGTCAACAAAATGTGCAATAGGGACCATCAAAATAAAGTGTTACCATGTTTATATATGTTTCTGTATACATATATGCAAGGCATAATATGCATCCAGCTGGTTGTTATCGCATAATAAAGCCGGACAGAGTTATCAGCAGTCTGTCACAAAGACTCATCTCCAAATTTCACAAAATAAATTTTTAAATATCTATATAGGTGTATTTTAAATAAAAATTCAATATTTATAGTTCCAGGGAATAGCATTTATAGTATCAGGGAATAGCATACCATGGAATGTTGTGATTGACGCATCAAAATTATGTATTCTAGAGAGCCGTTTAATAAAAATAAATAACTATTTAATAAATAAATAAATAACCTCTCCCAAGTTATTATGTTTGTGGAGTTGATTTAAGCGACTCATGTTTTGCACTTCAGAACTACTATCAGTTCTCCCTGATTTTTACAGTCCATTGTAGGAATTTTCAGTGAGTGACTGTTTCAATGCGCTGCAAGAATTGTGTGATTGAGACAGCGCTGGAAATATCTTGATAATCAGTAGCCTTACCACTGAACTAGGAAGCTGATTAAGATGTAACCTGTTGTTTTTCTTATGTTTGCAAGCAAACAGTTAACAGTTTAAAAGGCTATTTTGATTAGACTGAATAACATTTCAGGGCATTTGGCATTTCTATATGTTTTCAGCTAAAAAGCAAAAGCATAGTCTGCTAATTTAGTGTTGAGGATAACAGCTTAAAGAACATATTTTTCTGTATGTTTTAATGTTTTGTTTCGGCACCTAGATTGCAGCTCTGCACAAGAAGTTTGGCCAGAGGAGAAATAGTCGTGCCCAACTGAACCTGGTTTCTCTCAAGATTTTTTTTCCCCTCACTTTTGTCAATTGGTGAGGTTTTGTTCATCACCACTGTCACCTCTGGCTTGCTTGGTTTGGGACTTGTGGAGCTGCGCATTGATGGATTTGCTCTTCAGTGTTTGAACTTTCAGCAGTGAAATTGAAACCACATTGAACTGAACTAAACTGAACCTCAACACTGAAAACTGGACTGACGCTGTTTCAATTTACTTGATCATCTATATTAAGCTGCTTTGATACAATCAACATTGTAAAAGTGCTATAGAATAAAAAAGTTATTGAATTGTTTTTATCAAAAAACAGCTTAGCCTGCTTGATGAATATTGTATTAACATATCATGACAGTTACTTGTTCTGTTTTTTAAAGCAAGTTAGCTGATGTATTACAGATATGATAATTTTTCCCCCACATGTGCAAAGGATAAAATCAGCATTGTTAGGTTAAAAAGTTGTGAGGTTAAAGTCTTGTTAACACTTTAGTTTGAGTACTAATTCTCATTATATTAACTAGTGGTTTACTCCCTGCCTATTAGTAAGATTAATTCATTCATTCATTCATGTTCTTTTCAGCTTAGTCCCTTTATTAATCTGGGGTTGCCACTACGGAATGAACTGCCAATTTATCCAGTTTATATAATGTTTTACGCAGCGGATGCCCTTTCAGCTGCAACCCATCACTGGGAAACAGCCATACACATTAATTTACACACATACACTAGCATACCCAATTCACCTATACCGCATGTCTTTGGACTTGTGGGGGAAACCGGAGGACCCGGAGAAACCCATGTGAACACGGGGAGAACATGCAAACTCCACATAGAAATGTTAACTGACCCAGCCAAGGCTCGAATCATCGACCTTCTTGCTGTAAGGGGATCATGCTACCCACTGCACCACCGTGACTCCTATACATAAGATATCAGCTGTCTATTAAAACTAACAGATTCAGATTTTCTACATCCCGAATCCTAATCTCTAATGCATAAACCTAACATCTGCTTTAATAACTCTTAATGAGCAGCAAATTATGAGATTATTGAGCTAAAATTCATATGGTTTATTAAAAGCAAATAATAACACCATAAATATGAAGTGTGGCCACATTTTATTCATTCATTCATTTTCTTTTCGGCTTAGTCCCTTTATTAATCCGGGGTCGCCACAGCGGAATGAACCGCCAACTTATCCAGCATATGTTTTACGCAGCGCATGCCCTTCCAGCTGCAACCCATCTCTGGGAAACACATTTTATAACCTTATTAATTTTATTGTAATGTATCACGTGGTGGCGGTTCATTCCGCTGTGGTGACCCCAGATTAATAAAGAGACTAAGCCGACAAGAAAATGAATGAATGAATGAATGAATGAATGAATGACTGTATGTATAATTTGGTGTAAACAGGCTCCTATACACTCTGTATATATCTTTTTTTTTCTTGTCATTTTTCAAATCTTTCCTATCGGCCCAAAACATCAGTATTCAGTATATCTCCTTTTCCCCCTTATGCTCTCTCCGCTTTCTGCGTAGAAATAGTTTATGTTTCTGACAAGAAAATGCTTCTAATCCTGTGGTTTGTTAGCGAGCAAACACGGGCAATTGCCCAGTTATTATTCAGTGTGGCATTTTCTTTGCGGGGTGTTTGTAGTCTCCATGACGACTAAGTATAGTGCGCAGACACGAGCACCAGCCTCTTCCCCTCACGGTGCCACGCGGGTAGTGGAAGATGGTCAAGATAACACTCAAAGCCTTGCACTTACTCTAACCTGCCACTCACATGTAGATAAAGACAGTGTGTATTATTCATGCCGCTCAGTATGCAGATGTTTGCGTCGCGTACCCGGGATTTGTATGTGTGTGTGTGTTATTTATGCATACTGTTATCTGAGCGGGGGATATTCATGGAATTTCTGAATGTTTTTCAGTCCAGTCGCTGCGAGACGGCTGTTATTTAATGTCTTACATTTATTTGTTGAAGAGTGTGTGCCTGTGGTTTATGTTTGCGTTATAATAAAAGCGCCGCTATGAAATCATCTGCTCCAGCTGAGCTGTGTACAATGGAGATGGCTTTCATTTGATTCTGATGTTGTTGTGTCTTTCGTTTTGGATTCTTTCTGGCATTATTTTAATTTACTGATGTGATTTGGTTGGCACTTTTGACCCTGTGGAATATCAACTCTTCTTAAGTGCACTTTTACACTCCAGTTTATTTTTTTCTGCTATGTTCATTCTCACAAGAGTGTCATTTTCAGCACATCACAAATTATTTATTGTGTTTAATAATGTTCTGTGGTTGAAATAACGTTTTAAACATTTTGAAATTACTGTAAAATGACTTTCTCAGGTGCCATAAGTATACACAAGCAATATATTATTATATTAAATAAAGCTTTTGCACATTTTGGAATGCTTACATCTTATACTGTAAGGACAGGTCCGTACACTGTAAAAAATAAATAAGTAAAATTTACGATAAAAAAGGCAGCTGTGATTGCCAGTATTTCACCGTCAAAAATACGGTACAAACCATAAAAGTAATTTCTCATTTTTACAGTAAACTACCATATTTCATTCATTTACACAGGTAATATGTCTGTATTTTGAATTACCAACATCTACACATCTTTTGTTACACAGATAGACACGTTAACACAGCAATATGCAGGTGGTAATGAGAAAGTTACATAATGAACCAATGCTCATCACAACTTTTCCCACAAGCAGAAAAGTGTATCAGTGGTACGAAGGGGCTCAGTGTCATTCACACAGCTACTTGACATCAGTTTGGTGATACGCATAAAATTAAAGTTATGAAATAAACACTGTTTCAAGAGTTCAAACTTAGATAATTCTCGACTATGATAGCAGCTTCATCGGAAATAGATGAGCCCAAGGTTCCCGCCTGGTCAATGAGCATTAGGAGGGATAGGAGATCAGGTGTTTCTCGAGTGCCCCCATTTGTACTATGGCTAATATAGTGGTTCTGGTTGATTCAGTATAAATGTGCTTGTGACTGTTGTTATGATTTGTTTGTGTGCATGTTTTTAGACTGTGGGAGGAAACCGGAGGACTCGGGGAAAACCCACACAAACACGGGGAGAACATGCAAACTCCGCACAGGCTGGCTCAATTAGAACTTAAGCCTGTGGCCCTCTTACTGCGAGGCAGCTGCGCTAAAAAAAACGAAGATGTGGAATGAAGTTTAGGCAGGACATTTATAGTAGTTTTAGAATGATCTGATAGGTTAGCTAATGATTAGCGATATAGATCAGCTGTAGTCGATCATATCACGTGCTCCTCTCGAAATTAGTTTGTGAAACTTCACTTATCAACATTTGATGTACTGTAAATCTCTAATGTACATCACTGATGGGGAAACAACATAAAAGATCCACAGTGATGTCAACAAAAAGCATAAAAAGTAATGTGCCATGCAGGGAATTCTGGGAAAGTCAATTTACAGTTATTCGCTTTATATGTTAAAGAAACATACTGTTAAGCCGGTTACAGATTTTTATTGTAGCATTTTTACAGTTTTTTTTACTGTTGAAATCATGGTCATTGTATATATTGTGTTTGTAATGTAGTGTAATGACCAAGGTGCAGAATTTGTCCCATGCATGAACTAAATTATCCTATTTTGACTGCTGCACCATCATAAATTGTGAAAATAACCCATTGAAAAAGGCTTTACGACCGAGCAGAAACCTCTGTTGGCAATCGCTTCGGTGGGTCTTCAGCTAATCAGTTTTGGCCAATGCAAACAATTATTTTTCATAGAGTCCAATATCTAGCTGTGCAAGAAAACATACCATCGGATGCAAGTGAAGTCATCTTTCGCTACTATATTATTTTACAATACACTCTCAGAAACAAAGCTACGTAAGCTGTCACTGTGGTGGTACCTTTTCAAAAGGTACAAATTTGTACCTAAAAGGTCCATATTAATACCTCAAGGGTGATTATTGGTACATAAAAAGTACAAAAGTGTTCTCTTAAAATTTGTAGGTACTAATACTGTACATACATTTGAGGTACAAATATGGATTCTTTAAGTACAAATGTGTACCTTTTGAAAAGATACCACCCCAGTGACAACTTGCATACCTTTATTTCTGGAAGTGTAGAAAAAAACATTTCTGGTAATTATTTTAAATCTTGGACCTTATTTCTGAAACAAAAATGACAAATAAAAAGCTGTAATGCACCAAAAAAGGCCCATACTAAAATTTATTTGAACACTAATTTATTTTTCTTTTACAAGAGAGGCTAGACAAATCATAAAGCTTTTCTATTATTATTTTTATTATTATTATTGTTGATGTTTTAATTTTTTATTATTCAAATATCCAAATTCTGACTGAGAAAAGTTTAATGTTCTGGCCAGTTTGTTATTTGCCTAATAAATGACAAGAGACTACAGTTTTTCATTTAAAACTATTGTTCTAATGATACATGATGTAATAAATGTGTATATAAAAAATAAGTATTTATTTATATTTCTTAATACTTTTAGTTGAGTATAAAAATTGAATTGTGTGTATGTATATTTACTAAATGTATTTGTTATTATTTAAACTAGTATATATAAGGTTTTTTACACTTTTAATGTCCTACTATAATAAATTAAATATAAAGATTAAAATTTTAAAAACACAAAACAAAGACCTTTTATATGAATGCTTTATCAGTTTTCATTCATCTTATTTTAAAATATAAGTATTATTATTTATAGGAAATAAATGTGTATTTATTCACTGCATAATTTTTAGTAATTACTGCTTAATATTTGATCCACAAATAACTTCTGACAGGGACTCGCAAGTACAGTATGAACACATATCCCAGTTCTTTCCTCTCTGGGCTGGCTGCCTGTTAGGTGAGTTGTTTTAAATGATTAATTTGTTTATAAATCCTTAAATGGTCTGGCACTATCTAATTTATCAGATCTCGTACATGTATGTAATCCTGGTAGGTCACTAAGGTCATCTGATCAGTTTATTCTTTCCGTACCAAGGTCCCGGTATAAGTGAAGTAGGGATTGGGCTTTTGCTATTATCACCCCAAAATACTGGAACAAGCTTCCACATTAGACACACTCCAATTTTATCTGTTTTTAAATACCTTCTAAAAACTGCATCTTTGTTCTATAGCATTTGAGCCTTTTTTTAATGTTGAGGGGTTTGTCTTACAGTGTGTTCAGGGTTCACACACATTTTAACAACTAAAATTACATGACTTTTCCATGATTTTTCCAAGACTTTCAAGTAAATTTTCATGACCTAATGTTTCATGCAATGTCTACATATGTGTGGTTAAAAAACAATGCATGTTCAAATTTATTCCAGCATCTTGTAAAACATGCAACAATCTATTTTGTTTAAATTTAAATTTATCTATGTAAAATTTATTTAGATAATGCTTACACCACACTAATAATGTGAGAGTATGTGATTGGCAAAGAACAGAAAAGAAGTAAAGACAATTAACCTATATTTAAGTATACATATATCTGTTTTCCATGACTTTTCCAAAACTTTGTGGGTTTTTCTGATTTTCCAAAACTTTTCCAGGCCTGGAAAATGCCATTTCAAAATTCCATGACTTTTTCAGGTTTTCCATGACCATTTGAACCCTGTATGCTTTAGTTGTTACTGTATGTACAGTGCTCAGCATCGAGTTGGTGATTATTTGTCCTTTGAATATCTGAGTATAGCACTAAAGGGTGCTCCACGCATTTTACTGATCATTATCTACAGACCTCCAAAATATTCTCCAGCTTTTATTGATGATTTTACAGAGCTGTTATCAATAGTAACCTCTGAATTTGACTGTTTTACTATTGCTGGGGATTTTAATATTCACGTTGATAATCCAGAAATCAATGCTACAAAAGAACTTATGACTGTTTTTAACACTTTTGATCTGACTCAGCATGTTTAAGGACCCACACACAATCATGGACACACTCTTGATCTACTTATAACTAAGGGTTTATACATTTCATCGACTGTTGTTAAGGATGTGGCACTATCTGATCATTTCTGTATTTTCTTTGATGTATTGATCACTCCAGCCATTGAAGACAGATCTGTCTCTATCAGAAAGAGATGCATAAATGAGAACACTAGTGAGCAGTTTATGAAGGCCATATCACTAACACCAAGCATATCTGCAGACTCTGTCGATTCTCTCCTTGATTTGTTTAACTCCTAAGTTAAGAATGTCATTGATGATATTGCTCCTGTTAAAGTCAGGAAGAGAACTGGCAGACAGAAAGGACCTTGGACAAGGTCAACATCGGTAAAGATGATGAAAAGACAATGCAGAAAAGCTGAGCGTATGTGGAGGAAGACGAAACTAGTAGTCCATTACAATATCTATAAAGACAGTCTCCATGCTTTTAATGTGGAACTAAACACTGCTAGGCAGACTTTCTTCTCAAGCCTTATAAACAACAATATAGATCACACCCGTACCCTCTTTGCAACGGTAGAGAGACTCACAAACCCCCCCAGTAGGATTCCTAGTGAACTACTCTCTGAAAGCAAATGTAATGAGTTTGCTCATTTCTTTGCTGATAAGATCAATAATATCAGAAAGGCAATCAGCTCATCCAATCAGCCAAGTTGTGTCGACGTCAGACAAGCTCAACCTCAACTTCAGAAATCAGACATTATGTCTGATTTCATGGAAATTGATGGTAAAATCTTAGAAGAGATTGTGCAAATTATGAGAACATCAACCTGCGGTCTTGACACGCTCCCCACATCATTCTTCAAAACTGTGTTTAACTGTCTAGAAATGGATCTTCTGAAAGTGGTGAATGGTTCACTTCTCTCAGGGATTTTTCCAAACTCACTTAAAACTGCAGTAGTTAAACCCCTCTTTCAAAAAAGAGCAACCTGGATAACACCCTACTGAGCAACTACAGGCCAATCTCAAATATCCCTTTCATTGGCAAAATCATTGAAAAGGTTGTTTTTAACCAGGTTAACAAGTTCTTAAGCTTGAAGGGGTGTTTAGACAATTTTCAATCTGGTTTCAGAGCACATTACAGTACAGAGAGCACTCTTATAAAGATAATCAACGATATACGCCTAAATACAGATTCAGGCAAACTAACAGTGCGGGTATTGCTGGATCTCAGTGCTGCATTCGACACTGTCGATCACAGCATACTTCTGGATAGGCTGGAAAACTGGGTTGGGCTGTCTGGGACGGTCCTCAAATGGTTCGGATCGTACCTTGAAGGGAGAGGTTACTATGTCAGTATAGGTGACCATAGGTCGAGGTGGACACCCATGACATGTGCAGTCCCACAAGGCTCAATTCTGGCACCTCTCCTGTTCAACCTTTATATGCTCCCTCTGAGCCAAATAATGAGAAAGAACCAAATCTCCTACCACAGCTATGCTGATGACACTCAGATCTACATAGCCTTACTGCCTAA
>CAIGQQ010039592.1:5111195-5128544 GCA_903798035.1 Danio albolineatus | reverse complement strand
AGGTTCAGAAACTTCTGAAAACAATTGTTTTAATAATTTGGTCGGTATGGGATCTAGCATAGATTTTGTTGATTTTGACGAATTTATCAGTTTAGATAATTCTTCCTCACCTACTGTTGAAAAAATTTGAAGTTTATCCATTAACGGTCTACAATGCTCTAATTGGGACGAGGCTGTAGGAGGCAGACTGTTGGTGCTTATTTTATCTCTAATATCATCAATCTTGCGTGTGAAAAAGTTCATAAAGTCATTACTGCTATGCTGAGAAATGCATGTTGATGCTTTATTTTTAGTTAGATTAGCTACCGTGGTAAACAGGACCCTAGGGTTATGTTTATTTTCTTCTATTAAAGTTGAAAAATAAGCAGATCTGGCTGACGTTAAAGCTTTTCTAAAGTTAAGCGAACTTTCTTTCCAGGCCAGACGAAAAACTTCTAGTTTTGATTTCTTCCATCTACGCTCCATTTTCCGGGCTGCTGTCTTTAAGACACGTGTGTGCTCATTGTGCCATGGCGTCGGATTTTTTTCCCTAATCTTTTTGAAGTGTAACGGAGCAACTATATCTAATGTATTAGAAAGGAGGGAATTAATGGTTTCAGTTACAGTGTCAAGCTCTTCTAGACTGCCTGGAATGTTATAAAAATTAGACAGATCAGGTAGGTTACTAACAAAATCATCTTTAGTGCTAGGGGTGATTGTCCTACCATATTTGTGAATAGAAGATGATTTTGTAGAGCTATCAATGCACAATAAACAGGAGATTAAATAGTGATCTGAAATGTCATCACTCTGCTGCACAACTTCAACATTATCAATATCAATACCATGTGATAATATTAGGTCTAAAGTGTGATTATGTCGATGGGTAGGCCCTGAGACATGCTGTTTCACTCCAACAGAGGCTAGTATGTCTAAGAAGGCCAGCGTTAAAGCATCTTTTTCATTATCTATATGAATATTAAAATCACCAACAATTATAACTTTGTCTGTGGCCAGAACTATTTCAGATAAGAAATCAGCAAATTCTTTTGTAAAGTCGGTATGGTGCCCTGGAGGCCGATAAACAGTTGCCAGTACAAATTTAGATTGAAATGTATTGTTTAAATTGTTCACTGAAATATACATCACTATTACTTCAAATGAATTATATTTGAAGTCAGATCGCTGAGTAGCACTAAAAATATTACTGTATATTATGCCCACGCCTCCACCTTTGCCTTTAGGACGCGGCTCATGTCTATAATGATATCCTTCAGGTGAAGACTCATTTAGGGTCATGTAATCATCTGGTTTTATCCAGGTTTCTGTTAGACAGAGAGCATCTAGCTTTAGATCAGTTATCAAATCGTTAATAAAAAGTTTTAGATGACAGCGATCTAATGTTCAATAATGCGAGTTTTATCTTTTGGTTAGCTTTATTTTTTATTTTTTGAACATCAATTAGATTATTACTTTTAAATGGATTTAGGAGTTTTTTATATTTAGAGGCTCGGGGAACAGACACAGTCTCTATGTTCTTATAACTAGGTGATTCTATGTGCTGCAGATTATTTGAGTTGGGTAAACCGTGGAGACTAGCAGACGGTTGGTTAAGCCAATCTGTCTGCTCCCTGACCTGGGCCCCAGTTAGTCAAATGCCAGCACTAAGACTATATGCCAGATTACTAGAGAGGAGAGCTGCTCCAGCCCGAGTGGGATGAAGACCATCTCTCTTCAACAGGTCAGGTCTACCCCAATAACTTGGCCAATTGTCTACAAAACCTATGTTATTCAGTGGGCACCATTTTGACATCCAGCCATTGAGTGATGAGAGTCTGCTGTGAAACTCGTCACCACGATAAGCGGGCAGGGGACCAGAGCATATTACGGTGTCTGACATCGTCTTTGCAAGATCACACACCTCTTTAATATTACTTTTAGTGATCTCCGACTGACGTAGTCGAACATCATTAGCACCGACGTGGATAACGATCTTACTGAACTTACGTTTAGATTTAGCCAGTACTTTTAAATTTGACATGATGTCAGGCGCTCTGGCTCCCGGCAGACATTTGACTATGGTGGCTGGTGTCTCTATTTGTACGTTCCGTACTATGGAGTCGCCAATCACAAGGGCACTTTCATCAGCTTTCTCAGTGGGTGCATCACTGAGGGGGCTAAACCTGTTTGATGTTGGAACGGACATACGGTGTTTTCTCCCACTTCTAGTTTCCCTCACGGTGACCCAGCCGTCTTTCTGCAAAGACGCAACAACCGGAGCCGAACAATGTGAATGGCTTGCTAGACTAGTCACATCCAAATCCTTATCTAGAGACCTAGGACTCTTACTATCCTTAATTAAAGTTTGGATGTGTGTTTCTAATTCTGAGATCTTCTCTGTCAGCCTAACTATTTCCTTACATTTATCACATGTGAAGCCCTCCTTGCTGACAGAGAGAGATACACTAAACATGTGGCATGAAATGCATGTGACAAGAGCAGGAGAAGCCATTTTTACTCACCGTGAGTCAAAGTAAATTCTGACTTACCACAGCAGCGTATAGAGTTAACAGGAGCTTAAGGGTTTCTGTATAGTCAGCAGTAGTCAATGAAGAGAGAAGGAGAGGGGGGAGAGAGAGAGAGAGAGAACTAGAGAGAGAGAGAGAGAGAGAGAGAGAGAGAACTGGAGAGAGAGAGAGAACTGGACGTGAGCTGCTTTGCTGTGACCGTGGAAGAGATTTAAAATTAAAGAGCTAGTAATTAACTTGATCGACAGAGTTTTATAGTCTTAATAAGGGATTGTAAACTGTTAAATCGGGCAGAGAAAACAGACGAAAGATCAGCTAGAAAGTACTTACAGCTGGATTGTTGGAATGTTAGCTGCGATGCTAACACAGTGAGCTCACAGTTGCAGTACTAAAATTTATGGATTTAGTATATAAAATGATCGGCGGCGTTTGATCGCGACGTCTAGTAATCAAATTTAAAATAAAAACTGAACTTAGCAGCAGACGAGCTGAGCTAGAGGTACACTCGGCTAGAGAGCAACAAACACACAGCTACACTCGGCTAGAGCAAACAGGAAACAGGTGCAACAGGAGGAAACCCTCCTGTTCAACCCTTCAACCTGAACAAGTGATTTTCAAAGGTAGGAAACACCTAAAGGTAGGATTCCAATTAGCTGATATTTAAAAATGTATTAGGGTGTGTTTTTGTTGCATTTGTTACAATATATTCTTATATCTCTAGGCATACTTTGACAGCAATGAGGAGGTGGAGAGGAATGCGAAAGTTAGTGAACTGGCAAGTCATCTCAGTGATCCAGTTATAAAGATCTACTTCATGTTCCTGAGTGTTGCCCTTAAGCCTTTAGCTGAATTTAATATTGTGTTTCAGGTGAGTATCATGACCACCTTGCATAATGTCAGTAATATGTTTATAATTGCATATGATAAAATGTATTGTTTCACTTTTTATTGTGGCTATGTATACTGTCTACAGTCTGAGGGAGTACAGATTCACAGGCTTGAAGAGGAGATGTCCAGGCTGATCAGGCGTTTTTTGGGTTATCTCATACCAGCTACAGCCATCTTGGATGTGCCTCTAAGGGAGGTCAACTATGAAGAGGGACATCAGTTGGCAGATGAAGACATCTTCATTGGAGCAGAGACAATGAAATTGATCAGAAAAGCAGAACTCCCTGTTTTAGCCAAGAAAAAAATATTTCAGTAAGTATATTAGTGTGCAGTTTTTATATAGTTATGCTTTTCATTTTTTAACAGCCTGGGATAACTCTTATGGTGTACATGTCCTCCTAAAAATTATTGCTATTAATATTTAATGTATATATTTATATCTATTGCATATTGTTTTTGCTATTACCCTGTTGTAGAACTGTGAGAACCTTCTATGAAGCTGTTCTGAAAAAAATGTTCAACTGCTTTCCACTTGACTCCCAACTTCTGAAGGACCTGAGAGCACTGGACCCTGAGTCTCGGCTTGCTATTACTCCAGGGACAGGTATAGGTTAGGGAGGGACAGTTTACAGTTAATTTGTGCTTTGAAATATTGCTTAGTTTACATAATTGCAGCAGTGTTCAGTATTTCAGTTAGCAACACTATTGTTTTTTTGTTTACAGTGACAAGGCTAGTAGCACTGTTGCCTCAGTTGAACTTGAATGAGGATAGGCTGAGAGAGGAATTTATTGACTACCAGGTGACAGATAGCAAGCATCTCCCCCAAGCAGACAGAATTGATAGATTCTGGGGCCAGCTATGCAAGGACGTGAGGTTCAGTGAGCTGACGAGGCTTATGAAGGCATTATTATGCATTCCTCACAGCAATGCCAGTTCTGAAAGGGTATTTAGTATGGTGAGGAAGATTGTTACAGAAAACAGAATGTCATTGGACAACAGTACAGTTTGTGCATTACTTTCATGTAAAATCAACCACACAGGTCAAGCACACAAATACACTCCTTCTCAGAAGGTGTTAAGGAATGCAAAGTCTGCAACTTATTTGTATAACAAGTCTCTTGTTGATGCAAGACGGCCCCAGAATTAATAAATAGTAAACAAAACTCAATTTACCTGACTCCTAGCATGTATGTATGTGGGGGGGAAGGGCATGTATGGGGGTGGGGCTATTTATCCCTTATTTTCAAAACCCAATGTTGACAGGTATGGCCATATGCCCCAGGAGTCTCTGAACAGATTTCAGTGGGACCACTATGTTCCTGTCGAGCTCTTTCAGACAAATCTGAAGATCGTCGAGATAATTGAGGATGCGAATGCTCGAGAGCCGGAGAGGCGTTAGGGCACCCTCTGCGAGCTTGGTGAAAACCTTCGGAGACAGAGAGAGCCTGAAGGCGAGGACTTTGCATGGAAGGATGGAGACATGAAAATACGCGTCCTTCAGGTCTATAGCTGCAAAACGATCCTGAGGACGGACGCTGTGAAGCAAGCGTTTCTGCATGAGCATTCTGAACGGCATCTTGTGCAGATTGCAATTCAGTCTGAGCAGATCTAGGATTGGTCTTAACCCCCCACTCTTTTTGGGCACGATGAAGTACTCTTTTTGGGCATGATCTCGGTTGGAGGGACCCGCTCAATTGCACCCTTCGCCAGGAGGGCAGCAATCTCCTCTCGCAAGACAGGGGCGCTTTTGGGATTGACCCATGTAAAGTGATTACCCGTGAACTTGGGAGGGCGGATGGTGAATTGAATCGCGTAACCAAGTCTGACTGTCCGTATGAGTCACCGCGACACGCCGGGCAGTGCTAACCAAACCGGCAGGGCGTGTGCTAATCGCACCATCGCAGTGATCATTGACGTGCCAGCAGAGGGGCAGCTCAGGAAGGGAGTGCTCACCCCCCGAGAAACAGTGCGTCCCGAGGAAGAGCTAAAAATAAGAGAGTGTCTCTTACCTTCCTCCCTGGATCCTGCGGTGAGACCAGAGTGAGAGAAAGGAGTCCATTCTGCTGCACTCTGAGGGTCTGTGGCGAAAGTGCCCGATGCTGCGAGCTGAAAGGCAGAGCGTCCCAGACTGACAGTGCTCAGGATTGCGCATCCGGAGAGAGAGGAAACTGCTCTTTTGAAAATTTGGTCACTGCCAGCCCGGAGGCCAGCAGCAGAGTTTTCAAAGTCAATGTAATAGACTGATGTTGTTGTCCTCGACCCCCACCAAGGAAAGAACAGGTCCCCTTTTCTCCGAATGGCCCGTCCCAGGGACGCTTCGTGGTCCATTTACCGGACTTAACAGCACCCTGGAGCAGGGGCATCGCAATCCTGCGAGTGGCTCGCGTTGCTGCCTGGCCAGTGGAGCGGGCAGCAGAGGCGGAGCAGATGTTGAAACCGTGGATGGACGCCCTCGGCAAGGAACAGCAGAGGCGGATGTGGCAGCAGGAGGAGCAGTTTTCCGAGCCCGCTGATGGATGACTTCGCCCATCGCCTTGGACTGCTCTTTCACTGCGAAGAATTCCTGGGCGAATTCCCCCACGGTGTCGCCAAACAGGCTGGCCTGGGAAATGGGAGCATTAAGAATGCGAGCTTTGTCAACGTCTCTCATCTCTGCCAAGTTTAGCCAGAGGTGGCGCTCCTGGACCACTAATGTGGCTATCTTCTTCCCCAGGGCACGAGCAGCCGATTTAGTGGTCATGAGAGCATAATCGGTTGCCGTGCGGAGCTCATGCATTAAGCCTGAGGAAGAACCACTTTCCTGCATCTCTGCCAGCTTCTTGGCTTGATAGCATTGATAGGTGGCCATAGCATACAGAGCGGATGTGACCTGGCCCGCAGCAGTGTAGGCTCTGGCCATGAGAGACTCAGATAATCCTGCACGCTTTGGAGGGGAGTTTGGGTGGACCTCTCCAAGCAGAATGGCCTTGCGGACAAAGCTAATTGCAATAGCGCGCTCCACCTGGGGAATTGCCTCATATCCCTGGGCCGCTCCGTCATTAAGAGTGGTGAGAGCGGGAGCGCACAAGGACCGGGCAGAAAAAGGTGCCCTGCACGCCTGCATGAGCTCACTGTATTTCTGGGAAGAAGGGGACGGGGGCTCTGGAAGGCTTTGCCTTCTTCCTCCCCACGTAACACCCATCTAAGCGGTTCGGCCGCGGTTCTGGGGGACAAGCCATCTCCAGTCCTACGGCCAAAGCAGCCCGGAATAACACGGCCAACATGTCCGATTTCAAATCCGAGACACCGCTGACAACCCGGGAGGGTGGCAGGGGGTCTGGATCTTCATCGGAGCATGTCAACCAGCCCTCTGATGCAGTGATGGACATCACGTCTCCGGTGTTATCTACTGAGAGCGCGGCCAGCCCAGAGGATGGACCAGCGCTCGCACTTGAAGCAGAAACAGAGCGCACTATAAAGGAGCGAGGGACCCGCGGACCCGAAGGCGACGGATTAGCCCACACTGTAACCCTCAGGCCTGCTCGAGTGCTAACCGCTTGGCTGGGAGGAGCAGGGGTGACTCACCCTAATGCAAGGGCTCGCCACGACTTCAGTTGCGCAACAATCAAGCCATCGCAATGCTATTGGCATTTCATTGGCCCGTTTTCTTGATCTTCAGAGTGATTGGGCGTCTGACAACTCCCATTGTCTGAGATTCACAACTTAGCACCAAACTGAGGCTTTCATTTTATAACTTATAAACATTTAAATTTATGCAATATGTATCATATATATCATATGTAGACAACAAAATTGTATTATGCTATAGTAGCCTTTACTTTTCCAAAAGTCAACATACTGTATGAGCCTTAAGTTCGTTTCACATGCAACGCACGCACACATGAACCGCGGAAGGAGGAAAGAAATAAGTCATAACCATAAGACATAATCTTTAAACTAATGACTTCTATTAAAAATGTTGACAGAGGTTTTGTCATATAATAATAACAGCAGAGCATTAATTAAAAGTATATCGAGCGATCGATTTGAGGTAGCTTGATATTTTTTATTTGATGGAACAAAAAACATAATTGAAAAAATTAGCCTATGCTGGTCTTTGAAAAAGGATTCAGTCAGTGTTTTCATTTTGTAATATAAATTTTTTATTTAAATGAAAAATATCTAGGGCAGACATATTTATTTTATTCTTTTTATTTAGTTTATTCTCTTTTCTATGCTGTTGGAAACAATGAAGGTGCGGGAAGATGCTCTGTTATGTTCTGTATGCTGCTGTTCGCATGTTAAAATAAATCAGTATTTTAAAATACAATAGTTAATTATAATAGTTGAAGTTTTTTTTTTAACGTCAATTAAAACAAAATTATAATAATAATTTCATATTAATCTCAGTTAACGGTTAATATTCTGTTAACAAGTGACGGCTGTCGTTTGGCAAAATTAACCGAAATGAGCATCCCTAATTTCAACAAAGCTATTTAATTGCAAATTTTAAAAATAGTCAAAATGATTGCTCCGGTAATTCTAGTAGTGACACAAACATGCCATGGGCTTATTCAAATGATAACCTATACCAATACTGTACAAAATCCCTGAGTCTACTCCCTATTTCTAATATATATGAACAAAAAAATTGCAAAAACATTAAGACATTGCTCGAAAAAGTAAAAGAGATTTATTTTCATTTAAATGGGACTCTTTTTACAAGATGTAAAATAAGTCTCTAATATTCCAAAAGTGTTTGTGAAGTTTCTGCTCAAAATACCCTATAATTAATGTTTTATTAGTCTTTGAATCTGCCTTCTTTAGGCTTAGATCCAAATTGTGCTGTTTTGGTGACCATCGCTTTAAATGCAAATGAGATTTTGCTCCCAGAAAAGAGGGAGAACTAAAAATGCGTTAGCATAGCAGCAGGTTCAAAATGGCTGCTTTTCACTCTGGGCTCTCTATGCTAATAAAGGAACAATCATCATTAATAGGCAGGGATTTTCCCCATGATGAAATGTACAAAGAGAGAATGTCAATCAATTTGTTTCTGCAGACTGTTTTTATGAAGTGTGGTTGTTAAAAATAGAATTAATTAATTTCTTACCATTAGAGGCTATATTCACACGTCATTGCCAAAAAAAAAATCTGTTTAAACACCTTATAAAATACCTTTTTGCGTAATAGGTCCCTTTTAATGTTGACTTATCAAGTGAGATTAATGGAGAGATTTTTTAATGAAGCTTAATTAGATAAATTAGCATCACATTATGGCCTTCTGCAATTATTAGAAGGCAAACACATGACTCAAATTAAAAAGGGGTCTGCATGTGCTACTTCAAAGTGAAGAGGCAAAAGCTTGTATCTGTTAAACATACTAACAGTGGTGTAAAGTAACTAATTACAAATCCTCTAGTTTTTGTAGTTTTCCCCCTAGTTTTTCTCAGGAACTGTAATTTACTGAGTAGTTTTAAAAATGTGGACTTTTACTTTCCCTTAAGTACATGTTTAGTGCAGTATCGATACTTTTACTCAACCTGCAGTCACTACTTGATTTCTTTCTTGTCTATGGTCATTGTCTAAAGTAGAAAAATCAGTCCTGTGATTCCTGTCTAATTAAATCACACATAGAAAGTAAATCACATCATACTGAACAACCTCAAGACATGGGCAAGACACATACTTTGAGTAATATTTACTACCGAATCATTTACTCTACTTGCAGTACATTTTTGGGCAAGTAATGGTACTTTTAATTGAGTATGATTTTTTAGTACTCTTTCCATCACTGCATACTAATAACAAAAGGCTTGTGATATAGTCTCTTTTGGTATTTTCTCAAACTAGTTTTCAATATGCAAATTATTTAAAGCCTGATATTTGTTCTATTGAGGAGGACTCAAGTATAAAAAGCCTTTAAGAGGAACTCTTGCCAACTGGGCTGAATTTTCTTCATGTATAAGAAGCAGCAATGTGAGATCTTACCATTCAAAAACATTGAAAAAGCGCAACAAAGAAACATTGTTTATCCAAATCCTATACAGTCCTCGTTCATGAAAGAAAAAATGGCTAGAAAATGTCCTGCATAGCGTGTCCTTCATGCTGTCTGATCATTTTTTGGATGAATATAAAAACGTATATTCAGACTGATGAACAGAATGATAAGAGTTGTGTTAGAGAATAAAGGTACTCTTTATTTCCTGCACGTCTGTCAAATCTAGTCTTTTTTTTAAGGTTAATCTTGTGCTGCCCTTGTCATGCCTGTTGAAGTGGTTGGAAGCGATAACACACTATCAAAGACTGGAAAAAATAAGAAGAAAAAAAAAAAACTCAAAAAGACAGATTACACACCACCGACGTTTAGCCACTGGATAAGAATAACACTGACAGCCTCACAGCCATGGCAACATAATGTATTTGAATTGCTTTTGTTAATGTGCTTTTGCTTTTCAGAGAATAAGCAATAAAAACAAATGTCTGCATGAAATAAAATTGACAAAAAAATAAAAAGCATATTAAAAGCACTACATTAATGTTTCAAACATATATAAATATAGCTGAAATAATGATTCATTGTCACCCTAAAGATTTACAATAAGCTTGTATAAGTTAATGTTACATAATGTATTTACTAAAATAAACCGTTATTTAAAAAAAAAATTCAAACTATATTTATCACAGTATTTATTATTCATCTTTGTTAGTTCATGTTGCATTAATGTTAACTGGCTTGAATAGATTAAAAAATCATTGGAAATGTAGTATTAATTTATAAATGTTTTACAAGTAATTGTTAACTATTTATTGTAAAGTCTGACTATTGTCACTTAGTGTAACATGTGCAAGTAAACTTTTCATAATTATGTGTACATATGAAAATATATAAAATTATTATTAATCTAAATTAGATATTTTAAGTGGTCAAAACCTTCTGCCTGACATTAAGTAAAACATAAAATTACAATGAATAGTAGCACAGTACGAAGATTTAAAATAAAAATAAATGAACATTTCTGTTTTAATGTGCCATTAATGATTCTTGTTTTAAATATGCCTGTCAAAAATGTTTACATATATTTGTCACGATCAGAGGAAGGAGAGGGAGTCAGATGTAGAAAACAGTATATATTTAGGGACCGAGCACCGGAACGGTGCGTAGGCCCTATTGGAATTGCTCTGTTCCTTCTTCTTCTTCTTCTTCTTCTTCGGAATGAATCGGCTTTTTGGGGGTCTTAACGTGCTCAAAACTCACGAAACTTTGCACACGCCCCAGAATCGGCGAAAATTTACGTTTATTATGGGTTTCGGAAGTGGGCGTGGCAAAATGACTCGACAGCGCCACCTAGAAAATTTTGACGGACTAGCCCCCGAGCCAGGAATCACGCACACGCACGAAAATCGGCACACACCTCAAACATGCCAAACCCTACAAAAAAGTCTCTTGGAGCAAAATCTCAAACCCAACAGGAAGTCGGATATTTTGAACTTTCTCCGGCGAAAAAGTGGCGTTTTTGCCATTTCCAGGCGTTGTATTTTAACAAACTCCTCCTAGGGATTTAATCGGATCAACACCAAAATTGGGTTTTATCATCTAAAGGCCTTGGCGATGCTAAATTGCGAAGATCTAGAGTTTCCATAGATGGTCGTGGCCGTGGCGGTCTCTCAAACTTTGACCATTCGCCACAAAACAGGAAGTTGTTATAACTCAGGCATGCATTGTCCGATCAGCCTCAAAACTCACACGTATGATAACAGTCCTGACCTGAACACGTTTCCACGCCAATATCCAGATATAGTTATAGCGCCACCTGCTGACGGAAGAAAGTTTGGCTTATAACTCAGCTGCACAATGTCCGGTCGGCCTGAAAGTTCACAGGGTTGATGAGATTCCTCTCCTAAAGACATCCACATGCCAATACTGAGTCACAGTATAGCGCCACCCGCTGACGGAAGGAAGTTTGGCTTATAATTCAGCTGCACGATGTCTGACCTGCCTGAAAGTTAACATGTTGGATAAGATTCCTCTCCTGAAGACATCTACATGGCAATGTTGGGTAACAGTATAGCGCCACCTGCTGACAGAAGGAAGTTTGGCTTATAACTCAGCCACACAATGTCCGACCCGCCTGAAACTTCACATGTTTGATAAAATTCCTCTCCTGAAGACATCCACGTGCCAATAAGTAGTCACAGTCATAGCGCCACCTGCTGACAGGAGGAAGTTTGGCATAAATCTGTGGTTTTCTCTGTTTTTTTAGATGTATCAGCTTAAATTAATATTCCGCTGTTCACTGTCGTGGTGGGGCCACCGGGCGGCAGTGAGCCCGTGGTGCGAGGTCCCTTTCATCGCTGCTTGCAGCTTTAATTATTACTGCAACATCGTAGGGATAAACATCAGGTTCAAGCAAGGGTAGTCTTTGGTAAGGGGGATCCAAACAGAGGCTAGTAAGGTATAGTCACTTCCCTGAGTGGAGGATGATGAGTAGTTGCAGAGCACAGGAGGGTATCGAGGAGAGGATTCAGGAAGGCTTGGTAGATCGTGTCCATGTGTGATACTCGACGGAGACTGACTGGGTGAAGGGAGCTTATGTAGGGTGATCAGGTGATGAACTAATAACTGGGTGATGGTGCACGGCTGGAAGATGGTCTAGGTGATTGTGACTGTTCGGAGGGTGAGTGACGGACTGGGGACATGACAATATTGCTGTACTGAATATTTTTTTATTGAGTGTCTTCTGTAAATCACGCTAAACATAGAGATTAATAATGTATTATTAATATTATTTTATTATTATTAAATTAGTGTTACAGCAGTCCCCAGTGGGGTACATGTACAGAACAGCAATTATGTCAGATATACAGTTGAAGTCAGAATAATTAGCCCCCTTTTTCATTTTTCTTTCTTTTATTAAGTATTTCCCAAATTATGTTTAACAGAGCAAGGACATTTTCACAGTATGTCTGATAACATTTTTTCTTCTGGAGAAAGTCTTATTTGTTTACTTTTGGCTAGAATAAAAGCAGTTTTTAATTTTTTAAAAGCTATTTTAAGGTCAAAATTATTAGCTCCTTTAAGCTATTTTTTTTTTCGATAGTCTACAGAACAAACCATCGTTATGCAATAATTTGGCTAATTACCCTACTTAACCTAATTAACCTAGTTAAGCCTTTAAATATTACTTTAAGCTGTATAGAAGTGTCTTGAAAAATATCTAGTAAAATATTATTTGCTGTCATCATGGCAAAGATAAAAGATAAAATAAATCAGTTATTGGAAATGAGTTAATAAAACTATTATGTTTACAAATGTGTTGAGAAAAATCTTCTCTCCGTTAAATTCTGACTTCAACTGTACTTCAGCTGAAAAGACAGGCAGACTACCAGACAAGTCATCAGCAGTGGATTACTTCTGTGATTTAGAGTTCGATCTCACGAGGAAGATTAATACGATATAGCTAACCTAAAAGTTAAAAATTGCCATGATAATGCGTTAAAATAAAGAATGTTTTACATCTAACAGCCTTCCTTGCTTAAGATATATATATATATATATACATACATACATGCATCACACGAGTAGCACTGCGATATGACTGTGTATTAGTGGTGTCAATAAATTTGTTTCTTTGTTACACCACGAGGCGAGTGCAAGTAATTTATACACTCCAACTACTTAACGCAGAAACTGCACAATTCACTGCGTGTGAGTTTGCTGGACAGTCTTTCACTAATACAGTTACAGCAGAAGCCCCTATTTAACTGCTGTGGAGAAATGAAAGTAAACTCTACTTCTGTCTCTCTCTCTCTCTCTCTCTCTCTTTTACTGTGGACATTCAACCTGCTGGCTTGAGGTAACTTTTCCTCTTCTCTCACCTGCTAGAGCGATACTTGTTGATCCAGACACGAGCGTGTCTGTAAAGCGAGTTTTCTCCTCCACGTCTATTATGGATCAGCTATGATTGCCGCTGCTGTTTATCAGTGTCACTCATCGGTGAACAGCACCAGAGTTAGAGCCAATTGCAGCCCTTTCTGTTGAGCGCATGACTAATTATAGGGGTGTAAGAACACGCTAGACAAGGCTCAGAAAGCGAGCAGGATATTTGCATTTGTTTATTTGCTATAAGCACTCATGTTGTTCTGTGCTTGTACTTGATTTTTTAAAGGTACAGTTAATATATTTGACTGTCTGTATTAAAGAACAAATTTGTATTACAAATAATATATAAATATTTTTCTAAATTTGAATACAAGAATTGTTGTGCTGTGAAGTAAAATTTAATTGCGTATGGAAAGCATTGTTTTCCCAGAGATGGGTTGTGGCTGGAAGGGCATCCGCTGCTTAAACAAATGCTGGATAAGTTGGCGGTTCAATCCACTGTGGCGACCCCGGATTAATAAAGGGACTAAGCCGAAAAGAAAATGAATGAATGAAAAGCATTGTCATGCACCGAGATATCGAAGTGAACCGAATCGATGGCATTATAATCGTAACCGAACCGGTACACAACTCTACTGTATATCGGCACTGGTGGGAGGCCTTAGTGTTCTACGGCATAATCATTTACATCAAAAAAGAAAATCAAACACGAGTCTAAAAACCCTTTTGTAAGAAGGGTTTTAAACTATTCTTCCGCTTCTCATTCCCACCTGCAGCTGACATCAGAACTGCAGAAACCATTGCTACTTCACCAACGTCACAGAGCTTGTTACTGAATGAATGACTAGCGTTATGTCTAAAATGATGACCAACCAGGTGATTTTGCAGACATTTTAAGATTATGAGGCTGAACGGCATAAAATGCCATCAGTCTACAGAGATTTTCCAGTATTTCTCTGTTGCAATCGGGAGATCACAATAATTATCCCAAAAAAGACAAAGTAGCGCAAACTCAGATTACTGTTGTGTTTGCAATAAGCAAAAAACGCTAAACACATGCACTCATTTCTTCTTTCTTTTTACTGAACTAGTCCGCAGTAATGAAAACAGGAGAGTCATTAGAAACAAACAGATAAGTAAACCAAAAAGCCAACCAAAATGAAAGGGATATACAAAGAGAGGCCAACACAAAATACATCACATCTTACACTCAATACACTACAATTATATGGTATAAATAGAGCAAAACAACATACAAAAGAGAGAGATCGACTTAGAAAGTCACTTACCAGTTTAATAATGATTTGAACAGCTGTAGTTAGAAATTACACTGTTTTTCTCTTCCAAGGGCTTATTATGTGGCCTCTGTCGCCATCTTGGAGATGGACAACGTCAACTGTCTTTGCTCTGGTCTGGCTAATGGTTGTTGATGCAATGTCTCTCTGAAATTATAAATATTTAAAATAGGCACTATCCTTATAAATAAACTGTTGCAAAATAAATAAAAAGTTGCAATTTAAACCACATTCTCAACTAAAAAGCCTCAAAAGTACATTATGTTGTCCAACAGCAGCAATATTTGTCAAATTGTAGAGTGTCCTCTGCTTGACGCTGTATGTGGGTGGAGTAATACACAAGGGTGAAGGGTGAAGAGGCTGTACAAGTGCTGTTTTTTACAGAATATCACACACGGTTATCAGCCAATCAGATTCAAAAACAGCCAGAACATTGTATAACTATATATATATATATATATATATATATAATGTATGCATAATGTATAATATACATATTTAAATGTACCCTCTGCCACCTCTGTTATGTTTTACCTGACAAAACATGCAAAATATAGTTTGGAAAACAAACTTTCAAAACCTTATATAATCTCACAATGATTTAAGGTTGGGTTCAGCTTAAGGTACTGTGTGAGTGACTCAGAACCTGCTTCACCGTTGTGCTCCAGGGGAACTGATGTTAAATTAGTGAACCTCAAGTCACTTTGAATCAAAGGTATCTTTTAAATGGCAAGCAACTAACATCCACACCATGGGGTTGGTTTGATTACTTTAACAGCATTACCTGTGAGACACTGACCTTTTCTCAGGTCCTCCTGCAGATGCTGATGTCCTGTAAGTAAAAGACTTACATATTAGTGCTTTTCACTTGCCAATACAGTAACTAAGATACTATACAGATACTGTTCAGATATTATTGTATAGATTTTGTTTAGATCTTTCTTATAAATTCATTCATTCATTCATTTTCTTTTCGGCTTAGTCCCTTTATTAATCCGGGGTCGCCACAGCGGAATGAACCGCCAACTTATCCAGCATTTGTTTTACGCAGCGGATGCCCTTCCAGCCACAACCCATCTCTGGGAAACACATTCATACATTCTCATTCACACACATACACTATGGACAATTTAGCTTACCCAATTCACCTGTACCGCATGTCTTTGGACTGTGGGGGAAACCGGAGCACCCGGAGGAAACCCACGCAACCACGGGGAGAACATGCAAACTCCACACAGAAATGCCAACTGGCCCAGCCGGGGATCGAACCAGCGACCTTCTTGCTGTGAGGCGAACGTGCTAACCACTCGGCCACCGTGGCGCCCTCTTTCTTATAAATTTAAAGACAAAACAGAGTTTGGTGAGGCTAACTGAGAATTAGTGAACATTAATTCAAATAAGGCAATGCCTTCATCATGCAGCACTTTAAAATGCTCAGTTGTTCAAAATATAGTTAAACCTAACCACTGGATAATTAAAAAATATATATTTTAAATAAAAAAATGTAAACTAGTGGTTGAGTTTCTCCTTATTGGACAGAATTTTTTTTTATATTTCCACCTTATTTGACGTGGGTTGAAACAGCATTTTTGGCCTACTACAGTCTTTACATTATGAAGTCCGCCTCTAATTATTATTTTTTTTTGCATGTTCTGCATCCATACTGTACATTGGTCTGAAATAATTAATTTAATGGTGTTAATTGGTGGGGCCATGGCATCAGAAAAGGAAGGAATTATTCTATGTAAGTTCCCTTTGAGACTTTTCTGTGAGGTTTTACTGTGGGCTTTTTTTCAAGGTCTGATGAAAAAATACTGTCTGTGTTAAATTAGACAAACTCCTAAAAAAAACATATTGTGGCTGTTTGTGTGTATTGAATAAAACATTTGGGGTGCAGTTTATGCTGCATTACAAAACAACTATTCCTGTTGTGTTTACAACAGACCTTTTTTTACAAAATAAATGAAAACCTCTTTGTAAAATCCTCTTGGCTATTTGAAAATCTCAACAGATCCAACTACAAATTACTCTTCGTACTGTAACTAAAACGGTCACATTGAAAAAATTACCGTATGGGTATGGTAGACCAAACCATTGTTTTCTTTTTATTGCACGTAGTATTTATTTCTCTTCTAAAAAGAAACGATTTTATTATTTTAATGTTAACATAACATTACAGAATATGTTTTGATTAATTTTGTTCATGTAGTGAGTTAAGAAATGGTTAGCTCAATGCTAACAACAGCTAGCCTCTATGAAACAACTATCGTAATAAACAAGTCCACGTTAATTATTATTGTATGTGCTTTGCATTGTCTTACCTGTGAATGTTGAAGTATCACCTGTTGCCTTTGAATCCTTTCTGACCTCATCGCGACTTGGTATTTATTTTGCAGATTGTGCTAGTTCATGTGTTTAAGAGTTGGTAGCTTTGGCGAGAGCTTTAAACTTTGAACCTTTAACATAGATTAAATATATTAGTAAATTAAAATAAACTCTTAGCCAATCAGAGTCGAATATTACTAACAGAACAGCAACAAAGAACTCAACAGGCACGCTAAATGTATTCTGAATGTACAATATCAAAATCCTCCAGTAATAATAATAATAATAATAATAATAATAATAATAATAATTGGATGAGAACTAATATTTTAATTGGTTAACCATTATTTAAAGCAATAATTGCTTTTAGTTTTTACTTAAATACATTTTAGCTGAACACACACGTATGTACTATATATATACTATATAATATATATATATATATATATATATATATATATATATATATATATA
>CAIGQQ010039592.1:5070839-5110795 GCA_903798035.1 Danio albolineatus | reverse complement strand
ATATATATATATATCGGATATGTAATGTATCCACACAATGTCGTTTTGATTGTACATAATAAAAGATACAAAAATAATGGGAACAAAAATAAAGGTTAACAAGCTGTTATATTAAGAAAATGTAAATGCAGTTACTCAGTTTTGACAAAAATGTCGCGAAAAGCCTTATGGTGACATAACATCTGTGTGAATTGGAATTTAAAGGCATTTAAAGTCCAACTGTCACGTGCGGTAAGAAACAGAGATAAATCCAAAATGCAAGTAAAAGTCTTTAATGACCCAAGTCAAAAATCTGACAATACAGGACAGGATCTCCGAGCAGCAAGAAGACACCAGACGGACTGATCGGACAGACAAGGGACGGAGACTGGAAAATCACACAATGGACGGAATCCAGCAGACACTCCTGCAGTCCTATGCATAGACAGAGGTGAGTGAGCACACGTAATGAACTGACGAGGAAACATAGAAAACAATGTCCATATATAGACCTATTAATGACACTCAGCTGGTGACTAATCAGAACAGCTGAGTGATGACAAAACACGTGACCAGCCCCGAGAACCAAAACAATGAACATGTGAATGATCAAAACAAGACAACCCCATGTGAAAACAGACAATCCGGAGAGAGCACAAAACTGCAACCGTGACAGTACCCCCTCTCCTAGGAGCACCTCCTGGTGCTCCCAGAAGAGCTTACCTGGCGATTGTAATCATCGATAAGAGAGTGATCCAGTATGTCCCTAGCAGGAACCCAACTTCTCTCCTCTGGACCGTAACCTTCCCAGTCCACCAAGTACTGAAATCCTCGCCCCCTCCGTCTCGAGTCCAGAATGTGCTTAACCGAATAAACGGTCTCTCCATCTACGAGACGCGGCGGCGGAGGGACCGAGGAGGGCGGATTAATTGCCGCATGAAAAACGGGCTTTAATTTGGAAACATGAAAAACGGGATGAATTCTCCTGTACGCTGGAGGAAGTTTGAGGCGGACTGCCACCGGACTAATGATTTTGATGACAGTGAATGGGCCAATAAATTTAGGTGCAAGTTTATTACATACGGATCGCAAGGGAATATTCTTGGTAGAAAGCCACACTTTTTGACCGATGACGTAAACGGGAGGCTTCGACCGGTGGCGATCGGCTTTAGCCTTGCGCCCATTTGGAGGAGGGTCTGTCTGGCCCTGTTCCAAGTGCGCCGCCACCTCTGGACAAAGGCGTGAGCGGAGGGGACCGTGATTTCGGATTCCAGACTGGGAAAAACAGGTGGCTGGTAACCTAAGCTACACTGAAACGGAGACAGGCCCGTGGCAGACACTGGTAATGAATTGTGTGCGTACTCCACCCATGGGAGCTGCTGGCTCCAAGTAGCGGGATTCTGAGAAACCAAACAACGCAACATACGTTCGAGATCTTGGTTGGCCCTCTCTGTTTGTCCGTTACTCTTAGGATGAAAACCCGAAGAAAGACTAACAGTCGCCCCCAATAAACGACAAAATTCTCTCCAAAATTTAGAGACAAACTGAGGCCCCCTGTCAGAAACCACGTCCGTTGGGAGGCCATGAATGCGAAAGACGTGATTTATTACAGCTTCCGCTGTCTCTCTGGCTGAGGGTAATTTGGGCAGAGGAATGAAATGAGTAGCCTTCGAGAACCGGTCCACCACGGTCAAAACTGCCGTATTGCCATCAGATGGCGGGAGACCTGTGACAAAATCTAGCGAAATGTGTGACCAGGGTCTCGAAGGCACTGACAGCGGCTGAAGGAGCCCAGCGGGTGGGCGATTAGAAGTCTTAGAAACAGCGCAAACAGAACAGGCCAAAACAAACTCACGTATGTCCCGTGCCATAGCTGGCCACCAGAATCGCTGTTTAACTAGAAATAAGGTTCGACTCACCCCTGGATGACAAGCCACTTTGGAAGAGTGCCCCCATCGAATGACGTCAGACCGAATCTCCTCCAGCACAAACAAACGACTGGGTGGGCATGCGGGCGGAGGCGTTACCCCTTCCAAGGCTGTGCGAACCTTGCTCTCGATCTCCCATGTCACAGCAGAAATATAAATTCTCTGAGGGATGATGGGCTCAAGAGACGTATTGCGCTCGGAAAAATCAAAAAGGCGAGATAACGCGTCGGGTTTGATGTTTTTGGAACCCGGTCGATACGAGATGGTAAAATCGAAACGTCCGAAAAATAATGCCCACCTAGCTTGCCTGGAGCTAAGTCGTTTGGCAGTCTTGATATACTCAAGGTTCTTATGGTCGGTCCAAACTATAAAAGGAAACCCCGAACCCTCCAACCAATGACGCCACTCCTCCAAAGCGAGTTTGATAGCCAACAACTCCCTATTACCAATGTCGTAATTGCGTTCTGCTGGAGATAATCGGTGTGAAAAAAACGTGCAGGGATGAATTCTGTCGTCCGAAGATGCGCGCTGGGACAGGATAGCGCCCACCCCCACCTCCGACTCGTCAACCTCCACCACAAACTGCCGTGAGGGATCAGGAGTCACCAGAATAGGGGCTGAAACAAAGCAGTCCTTTAGTTTAGTGAATGCTGCTTGTGCCGCACTCAGCTGCCAAGGTCGATGGAACTCGATGGAATAGTCCGCCAGTTTGATCTCCCTGGCGGAGTTCGGCGAGGACTCGAGCGGCCTCTCTCCCGGAAGCGGATCTGTCGAAAACCTTTTTCAACTCCTTGGAAAACAGATCGAACGAGGCACAGCAAGGTAATTTCTGATCCCAGGCTGTTGTTCCCCACAGTGCAGCTCTGCCGGTGAGAAGGGTGATAACAAAGGCCACCTTGGAACGTTCTGTGGGGAATAGGGATGGTTGCAGTGACATGTGAAGGGAGCACTTGGACAGAAAGGACCGACATAATTGAGGGTCCCTCGAATAACATGTTGGAGGCGGAAGACGAGGTTTCACCACGCGGATGGCGACTCCCGGTGCTGGCGATGCTTCAGGAGCTGGTGTGGCTTCAGCCTGTGCCGCGCCCGTGGCCAGCTGTTGTACCTGAGTGATCAGCAAGGATACCTGACCAACCAGGGTTTGAATGGCCTGAGCCGTGGTAGCCAGTGCCTCATCTTGACGGTCAATCCTAGCATTGCTGAGCGAGACAAACTCTGTTATCTGGGATACACTCGCTGGATCCAAAACTGGTCAGTTAGTTCTGTCACGTGCGGTAAGAAACAGAGATGAATCCAAAATGCAAGTAAAAGTCTTTAATGACCCAAGTCAAAAATCTGACAATACAGGACAGGATCTCCGAGCAGCAAGAAGACACCAGATGGACTGATCGGACAGACAAGGGACGGAGACTGGAAGATCACACAGACATTGGACGGAATCCAGCAGACACTCCTGCAGTCCTATGCATAGACAGAGGTGAGTGAGCACACGTAACGAACTGACGAGGAAACATAGAAAACGATGTCCATATATAGACCTATTGATGACACTCAGCTGGTGACTAATCAGAACAGCTGAGTGACGACAAAACACGTGACCAGCCCAGAGAACCAAAACAATGAACATGTGAATGATCAAAACAAGACAACCCCACGTGAAAACAGACAATCCGGAGAGAGCACAAAACTGCAACCGTGACACCAACTCATGTTTCATTTTAGCTTCTTAATGCTAAAAAATTTCAGTGTGATTTTCTATTAAAAAGGTATCTCTAGATATCATTACTGTATCTATTTTAAAAAACCTTACCTTTAACAGTTAAATCTTTGCTCTGCCTGTATATAAAATCCAAGTACATGTATCTCCTATAACTAAAGTTATTAGTAATTTTATTGTGCATTTATTTATGCAAATGTCAGGCTTACAAATATTAGCCAGCATGTCTTTGACAGATTTTAGAAAGAGAAAAATATATATTCTAAAGTCTATTTCAGTTCAACTTGCCTGAAGGTGAACACAAGCATGCCTTTGGAATAAAAACTCTGTGGAATTGGTCTGATATTCAGATTTCTTTTTAACAAATGAAAAGATGTTCTTTAGAGCGTATAATTAAAGGGAATTTTTCAAAGCTAATGTTTTTCAAAGCGAATGCACCCAGTTTTCCCTACAAGAATTGAAGGAATGCTCCAAGGATCCTCACACTAAAGTGTTATAGAGTATATGAATATGACATAATCTTCTGGAGCTCCTGGTCTTTCTGCAGTTGATAAGTATAATATGAAAATCAGGAGCTGTTGTGGTACAGCAATAGGCCTCGTCGCAGGAGTTAGGTGTAAACAAAGATGTCTTTTAGTTCCTTTAAAGTTTGTGAAACAGAAATATTTTTGAACTTTCATCCAAATCACAACCTGCAAAAGAGTGACAGAAAAATAACACACTATGTATTTTTTTCATGCATACTGCTCCCTGATGCGTGAAACATCACAAAGTGAGGCAGCATGTGGCTGATGTGTATTTGCAAAACGGCAGAGTCTAAGCTGGAGAGGAATGTAAATGTTAGCAGTTCCAAACTCTTTTTTTTAATAGATGAAAAATAAGAGCTAAAGGAATAAGACATCTATGGCATTCATGCAATCTTTCTGAACAATGGAAGGACTTTATATAGAGGAAAAGGAAAGTACTGAAATGAAATGTCAGAAACATAAAAATAAAAATGGGAGCTAATATCAATAGTGATCTAAATGTAAAACATGTTTGGCAGGAACATGATAACATGTTGTGTGAACATCATATTAACTTGTGAAAATGTGATATTATGTGATAAATTGCATCCATGAGATCCTATGTTGGGGGAAAGACATATATTTCTTGTGGCCATGACGTCTTATGATAAGGGGAATGATATGCATTTCTCGTGGCCATGACTTACTGTATTATAATGAGGGAACAATTTGAATTTTTCATGGCCACGACTTTCATTTTAAAATCTTCGTACTGAATGTGTGTGTACCGGTACCGGTATTTTCTCTCAGTAATAATTTGTACCCCGATTTGTTTTATGTGCCTTTCACACAACTGAAACATTGTTTAGGTACATGGCTTTATTTGTGACAAGCCATGACTGTTCAACTGAGCAATAATGAATTCGAAAACTTCATTAAACCCAGCAAATTTAAACCCTGTTAAACCTAAGAATGCTCTTTAGATGCCTTTTACTTACAACATACTCGTGTTTTAATGCAAGACAGTGCACTTTAGCCCCTTTCACACATAAAGACCTTTCCAGAAAATTACCGGCAATTTTCCGGAAAGGTATGTATGTGTGAACAGGCCCTTTTTGAAAATACCGGTAAATTTGTTCTGGAATTTTCCGGAAAGAGATGTAACATTACCGGTAATTTGCTGGAATGCTGTGCTGTGTGAACGCGAAAGGAACATTGCCGGAAAAAGTGCATTCACGCTTAGAACGTGCTGACGTGAGACGTTAACTCCAGCCAATCAGAACATTCAGACGCATTCACATCCACACTGTTTATGAAAATAAAAGCCTTTGAATATTTTTCCAGACACATTGAGCTGCTAGATTTTAGTCATATAACGTTTCTACGTTCCTTCTTATAGCCAACTGTATAAATTATCGATAAAATGCATATGATAAACTGCTATTTGTTTACCTTCAAGCTCAGCTTGATTTGCTTGATGTGTGTACAGGTGAAGCAGCCGGTGAGTGCCAGCACACACATATATTGTATTACAAATTACTCCATATGTTTTAATAGAAGTTGTTCATAACACTTATCCATCCAGACAATTTGTAATGTAGTCAAATGTGTAAACATTTAGATGCAGTTTGTGCCTCTGCCTTTGGATGTCTCTGGGACAAAAGCAGCTGGATAAATTCTAAAGCTTTAAATAAAGGTAAAATTTTCAACATAAGCCCAACCCCTATGTTTACAAATACAAGCGCAGCAATTTAGAGCTCATTTCTGGTTAATAATGTCAGAATTAACCGCTATTTTGGAATAGATGTGTAAATGATTTTTTCCTGAGAAATTCCAGAACATCCTCGTCTGTGTGAACAGCGCTTTTTTGAATATACCGGTAAAGTCGTTCCGGTAATTTTTCGGATATTTTACCAGTATCGCTGTGTGAAAGGGGCTTATGTCTTTATATGACAGTCCTACTGTAATTCAAAATAACATTTTATTTCAACAATTATCTCTAATATTACATCCCAACACGTTTCGACAGAGGTTACTGTTCAGTGTGAACGTTTTTTGTTTTGTTTTAGAAAAGTCGTGGCCACAAGAAATGCATATTCCTCATCATACTGTAAGAAGTTGTGACCACGAGATATGCATGTTGTTCTCATTCTCTGGAGGGTGCAAGTTCACATTTCATTGCCACAACATATTATCACATTCCTGCAAGTTGTTTTGCTGTGGTCATAACAAAAAAAGTGAACCGAACATGTCCCCTCTCGACTGACCACATCACAATGAAAAATGTATTTATAATAAGATATTGATGACTTCATATCAATGGTTGGCTAATGTAATGTGTCATATTCTTACTGTCAGCAGGCTTGTTATAAAGCCTGACATTGTAGATTACTGTAGCTAAGAATCACTTAGAACAAAAAATGTATTGCTAACTTAAAGTGACAATTAGTAGTAATAATGGCATACTAATTGAATTAGCATTGTTGAATAGCTCAGTTGAGTAAATTATTTAATGAATCATTCTTATAGACAGTGACATGCACTCCTGAACAAGGGCATACATTTTGACTTACAGCTAAATTTGAACTTTGAAATATGTTTATACAGGACAAAAGCCTTACTATTCAGTATAGACCACTTTAAATACACACTATGCATTTTTTTTCACTATGCAACAGCCTGCTACCACTGTCGAAATACTGCTGCTGTATAAGTTACCCTGTGAGCAGTGGAAAACACATTCATTTGTTAACAATAAGCTGAAGGAGATAATATACAGAAAAATCCTTGGAAACTCCACAAACAAAAATGTGTTGTATGCCATGAAGCAGATCGCACTATCCCGCTCATATACATTTCTATATGTCTATGGTTCAACAGGAAGGCGATGTAAGGAGCAAACCAAACATTCAAAGCGGCAAGAATAGATTTAAAGACTAGAGGCTGTTTTGCTAGCAGTGGCAGTAGATTTATATTAAAACTAGAACTAACATGGTTTTCAAATGTAGTAATTTAATAAATTTGCTATAATAATTTCGAATGGCTGTATATTTCCACCCTTAGTGGCCATAATGGACAAAATGACCACATGGCTTTCATCATCAGCTACTTTTTACCACTGAAATAATTCTGAGACATTAATTTAAGATTGAAAAAGCTGCATAGTGTTTGTGCTACAGTCATGCCGCAACACACAACAGCAGTCTTGTCTTTTGTGAGCATTATTGTATGTCTGTATGTATATACATTACTGTATATTATATATATGCACATTACTGTATGTCTGTACTGTATGCATATATCAGGTAATGTTGATTTTGCTAAAGTGGACACATTCAAATATATTGCCATCATATTTTATACAGAAATTATTCACTTCATCTGATGTTTAAGTGAACAAATGTAAAACTACAGCGTGAGAAAAACAACTGAATGATTTACTCATAAAGAAATTCTCCTGTTACTAATTGAATCAGTGTTCTTGAACAAACCAGTTGAGAATAACTTAATGGATTTCTCATAATGACAATTCACAAAATTGTATAATCCCTTCAATAAGGAAAATAACTAGTGCATGGCAATGAATTGCAGGCTAAAAATCTGTAAGCCAGTTCTTATCTATTTCTACACACAAAGGATGGTTTGCTGGGCAGACCAGCATTTATTTAGGCCCATGTAGCTTTATGTTACATAATATGACATTGGGGAGCTAAGCCTTGAATGCAATTTATATCTAGTGATACTCTTGCCAGTCATGTACAGAAAAGGGTGACAAGATGAAAGATTGCATTGCAAGTCAATTTTTGATACTCAAAGGAAATAGCCATGTACACTGTTGGAGTGCCAAACTGGTTTATTTTGCTTTCCGCTGACAATAAAAACCATCCCTTCAAAGAACCTTCTCAAAGAATCCTTTGAAGGGAGAGACTGTGTGTGAGAACCCTTTCAAGATTTTTGAAACAACTGTGTCAAATTTAATATGCAACTGATGTCCAATAAAGCTGTCATGGCAGAAGTTCACATGAAAGTTCTTAGTACTGTAGTTTAACTTATGCAATTTTGTTCATATATGATTGTGGATTTTCTTTTACACATTATTTCATGTTTCTATTTATTTACCATGCATTGTGTCCCAAGCAAGCCAAGCTATAAGGATGTAAAACAAATAGAAAAAGTCTATCATGTATTATAAACATTTAAACTGTCTTCCATATTGATCTCAAAACTTAGGGCTTCTGATAGTACCCAGAATACAAAGTCCACTAAAGGAGGTCGGGCCTTCTCATTTATGTCTTCTATACTCTGGAATAGCCTTCCTTTATATGAACAGCAGCTACGCTAATTATTTTCTCATTTTTCTATTTTCACATGGGGATACTCATCCCGAGGCCTCTAGAGATTGTGCAGCTACTTTGATGTGATCCAAGGCCTGTGAATAGATGATGCCAACCTTCGAGGACCTCAAGAACAACTCATACGAAGAGATGATGCCAACCATAGAGGACTTCTCAAGCTATCCATAATCCTGGACCAGGCCGTATTCTGAGCAGATACTCTGGCGGTCATGGAGGAGTAGACAGCATGAGTCTGATTCTTGAAAGACCCCAGTTACATATGAGTCTCCACATTGATTGTCGTTGTATTTGCACTATCTGTACTATCTGTACACGTGCTGCTGATGATGTGACAATACAAGTGATTTGATTTGATTTGATCTCGTGGGCCAGCATGTACACCTGTTGGTGACCTACTCACACCTGCAGCTTCTTCACAATAGACGTCCAGTATTTTCCTTGCAGCCTCCGGCATCTGGACTCGATTTCTCTCAAGGTTTTTTCCTTCACTTTCGGCAATTGGTGAAGTTTGTTCCTCGCCACTGGCTTGCTTGGTTTGGGACTTGTGGAGCTGCACATCGATGGATTTGCTTTTTAGTGTTTGGACTTTCAGCAAAATGAAACCACACTGAACTCAACTAAACTGAACTTCAACTCTGAAAACTGGACTGACTAGTTTTGATTTACTAGAACTTCTATGTTAAGCTACATTCTAAAAGTGCTGTACTGAATTAATACAAACTGAAACATTCCTTTCATTGGAAATATCTGTCATACATGATCTGTGATACGTTTTTTTTTTTTTTTTAAGAAAAAGGCATAGTGAATAAAGAAAGGTGCATTCTTGTGGTTAACGAGTGTACAACACAACCGATTATTTAGGTTTTTTAAAGCATCAATTTAAATTATTATTTTTTCAAAACTGAGGCAGGG
This sequence comes from Danio albolineatus, assembly GCA_903798035.1. Taxonomy (NCBI): domain Eukaryota; kingdom Metazoa; phylum Chordata; class Actinopteri; order Cypriniformes; family Danionidae; genus Danio; species Danio albolineatus. The sequence goes on along the minus strand of CAIGQQ010039592.1, from coordinate 5,101,395 downwards.
TAGTCACAGTAATTGAAAAAAATTTGGATGTGTTCCCTAATGTGAACTGTCCATTTTTTTTTTTTTTTTGGTTCTATGTTGAACTAATAAAGCATGGCTATCCATTATTATGTGAATGGCAATGGTGCTTCATTTCAAAAATCATCTGACATTTACACACACAAAAAGAGAGAGAGAGAGAGAGAGAGGGGGGAGGCAGTTCACAGGCAGGGACGACATACTGAGCTCAGTTTGAGACCAAACCTACGACATCAGTCATCCTCAAAATGCATATTCTGTCATTATACAATCTGATTTTGCTATTTTAATAATAACATGCAATGTTAATTACACAGAATTGAAATTCTGTAGAAAAAACACATATGCATATATTAGAATTAAAATGGCAACATTTACTCACCTCATTGTCATTCTAAACCTAAAAGAAATGTGTTCTGCTTTGGTACACAAATGAACATATTTTTAAAGAAACCATAGGGATTTCTGCCCAGAGGGATTTCTGTCCTTTTACTGGAAATCTGTTTGCTGATAATTACTAATTATCGGATGGTTTACATATGCTGTAGAGCAGCAGCAACATGGTGTTCAGTAGTTCATTAAATTGTAGCTAGTGCAAAACCTTACAACACATCAAACTAGCAATAAAGCTTACACAGCAACGCACGCTTTAGATATCTAAGCAGAAACTACTGGTGTACACCTGTATTAGGATACATCAGTCTGATCACATGAAGAAACTAGGGCTGTCCAAAAATTAATCGTGATTAATCACATCCAAAATAAAAGTTTAACATAAGATTTGTGTGTGTACTGTCTATATTTATATTATGAATATATAAATACACAAATGCATATACTTGATAAAATGTTGGTTTATATTTAGATATCTAAAAAATATATGTGTATGACACAAATTTTACATTTGAATATGATGTAACTACTTTGATGTAACTTTTTTATATATAGTTTTGGCTTCTATGATTGTGTTTATCACATATACATAATACATATATATAACACACACACATATTATGTCAAAACAAATTTTTATTTTGGATGTGATTAACCACGATTAATTTTTGGACAGCCCTAGAAGAAACATGAAGTGTTAATAAGAAAATGTATGGTGCATACAGCGACTCTTGCTGTGTCACAATTCACATACTAAAAATATTCAAAATACATACTAAATAGTATTTGAAAATAGAATTAGTATGTACTAAATCGTAGTAAGTTAAAAAGAGTATGTTAAAGGTTCCCGGATGGTTACTATTCCTGGTAAAAAATGTAAGTGTAGAACCATCCATACTCTATCCGCTGATATTGCTCACAATACATCGCGCTTTGGACATGAATTCGATTAGAACTACAAACGCGAGTGAAAAGTGTAAATAAACTACAACATGGTCGACGCGTAAGACCAACCGTCAAGTGGATAAGCTACAGTAAAGTTGTTTGAATGAATTTAAATTAATATCTTGCCATCTGGAAAATATATAAATCGTGCTTTCTCTGTTATATTATTAGAATGTTTTTATTGTCCCCGAAGGGGAATTAGGTTTACAGCAATAGCCGAGAGTTGACAGCAACAAGTCACACTCAACTTTATTTAAAGTTTTTAAAGTGACTAAATTATTTGATAACAACAATAGAGTGTATCACTTCAGTTTAGGTACCTATTTCCACTGTTAACTGTTGGCAAATTATATGCCTTTTAATAAGACATTGGCTGTGTATTAGCATTTATAAAGTATGATTTTATTCTGCATATTTAATCCAGCCGATACATAAACACAACTATCTTAATAAATATTAATAATCAGTTTATTGAGAAAAAAGTCTTAGTTAATGGTTTGTTAATAACAAGATTTGTACCTTAGGGTCAGCACAAAAAAAAGTTAAGATTGTCCCTTTTTAACATATTGTGATGTGCATTGAATTGAAATGGTCCTGAAACATAAAAAAAATTAAGACAGTGCAAGACTGATGAATAGACGGAAGCACAGACCTTCCTAAAGGCATTCCACGTGATTAAAGATTATAAAGGGAAATTAATATTTACAAAACACTGAAGTATACAGAAACATTCTTCATAAAAATTACAACTATATACATATAAAAAAATAAGAACAGTAAATTTGCCGACTTTAAAATAAAGTGTGACGTTACTGAATCTGACACATGAAAAACAACAAACGTATAAAGAGATGCTCCATGAACTTTCAATAGCAAATTACTTCTAGTTCTCTCTGGTTTGAAAGGCTGATTTGTCTGTGGAGATTCAGAATGTTTTGAAGACCTATTGAATTATTAACGTCACCAGCAGACCTCTCATCTCATTCAAAAATCCTCAAAACAGGAAACATCTCCTCAAAGAGAAACTAAAATGAGTCTGAAAAAAGGGTCTGATAAGAAAGCTCCATTTGCGTTTAACGCTAGAGAGTGTCTTTTAAAAACAATAGCTTAAAAATTCACATCACACTGTACCTCTGCATTTCAAAGCGGAAATTGCCAGCTCACTGAAAGGTCAAATGTCATAGACTTGTCATTCTGTGTATATTGAAAGCAAATATCTTTTTCTTCTAGAGAGCGAACAGGCCAGATTCATGTTAGACTGTGTCTACTGTGTAAATTTGGTCAATATATTTTGAAATATACGCAGCTTTTCAAGCCTCCCTGTTAAGAGAAACACATTAATTAACATTCCCCTGTGGTTTGTGATTCATTGGTGTTTTTGCTTATTTATGGCACCTTGATCTCTGCCCCATCAATGTTTCACTGCTGAACATGGCAGTATGTGAATTTGAACACAATGACAGAGAGTTCAGAACAAATGGAAAATAAAAATACAATCCCAAAACAACAGATGCTCACATCAGAAAACTATCTTAGATCTGCGGGTCTCTCGCAGACAGAAGTTGTGCATTCCCTTGAGAATCTCTTCTTTTGAAAACCAGAAGTGTTGTTGAGTAAACTGGTTCCAGCTCTGCAAATAATTGATCTGATAGTATATGTGACAGTGCACAAATGTATTGCTTCAGATTTTCTGTATGTTGTTTTCTTCATCTTCAAAAATGCCTTCATAGAGTTGAAATGTTATTGGGTTTATTTCCGTGTGTTTTTGTTAATCACAGTTCATATTTTTCACTTTCATTCAACATGCCCATGCTATTTATGGCAACATTATATCCAAACATTAAATATAGGAAAGAAAAAATATTGTATTACTTTCTAACATTATTAAAAGTGGTAGGCTTAGTATAGAAAACAAAAACGATCACACATGTTGTATGGCTTTCAAAGATGAAACAAATGATCAGGCACAATCGCCTCACAGCAAGAAGGTCACTGGTTCGAGCTTCGGCTGGGTCAGTTGGCATTTCTGTGTTTGCATGTTCTTCCTGTGTTCGTGTGGGTTTCCTCCAGGTGCTCCGGTTTCCCACACAAGTCAATAGCCATGTGGTATAGGTGAATTGGATGAACTAAATTGTCCACAACATAAGTGTGTGAATGAGTGTGTATGGATGTTTCCCAGTGATGGGTTGCAGCTGGAAGGGCATTCGCTGTCTAAAAACATATGCTGGATAAGTTGGCAGTTCATTCCGCTGTGGCAACCCCTAAAAAAATAAAGGGACTAATTCGAAGAAAAAAAAAAAGAATGATAGAATAAATAAATAAAGGATTAACTCACCCAAAAAAGGACAATTCTGTTATTAATTACTCACCCTCATGTCATTTCAATGCCCTGAGACCTTCAAAAGCGGTTCCATCACCATCACCTTCAACATACAAATTAAGGTATTTTTGATGAAATCTCAGAAAACAACTTTGTTGACAAATGTTTTCACTTAAACCCCAGGTTGTCAGGTTGTGCGTTTACTACAGGCAATACAACATGTTGCCATTAGAGCAGCAGTGCAACATTCAAGCACTGCATTCTGCATAGTAAATGCACACCCTGATCTGATGCAGGATCTGATACTCAATATGGAAGAATTTAAGAGAAAACCTGAAAATATGTATATATCTTAAACCACCATAATGCTCAATAAGTCTTTCAAACAACAATGCATTATTCGTCAAATTATTATGGATGAAAATGAGATTGTTAAAGGAGAATCTAATACCTGTAATTTGGCCCATGCCTCTGTCTCTCTTCACCTCACCTGTTTCACAGTCGACCTGCAGCTCTGATTAAAGACCTGGATAATGAGGGGAGGTTAGGAACATTAATGTCACACATCTGGCCAGACAGAGTAAGCGTAGGAGGAAAGCATTCACCTCATCTCCTTAACAACAGATCAGGCCTTCGCATGAATTATAATTATGGCTTAATTTCAAGCTGAAAGAAAAAAGATTGATGCTACAATTATCTCAGAAAGAACATATTAATACGTTTAAGTATATCATCAAACTAATATATTAATAATATGGTATAAAATAAAATAGAAATACAGTTAAATTTGAATAGACTTCTTTTTTGTTTGGCCCCATTTTGTGTAAAATATATACTATACAAAGAGGAGACTCAATACTTTACAAAATTATTACAAAACTATTCCAGTATTGGCGACGCAGTGGCGCAGTAGGTAGTGCTGTCGCCTCACAGCAAGAAGGTCACTGGTTCAAGCCTCGGCTTGATCAGTTGGCGTTTCTGTGTGGAGTTTGCATGTTCTTCCTGCGTTCGCATGGGTTTCCTCCGGGTGCTCTGGTTTTCCCCACAGTCCAAAGACATGCTGTACAGGTGAATTGGTTAGGCTAAATTGTCTGTAGTGAATGAGTGTGTATGGTTGTTGGCTGAAAGGGCATCCGCTGCGTAAAACATGTACTGGATAATTTGTCAGTTCAGTCCGCTGTGGCGACCCCAGATTATTAAAGGGACTACGCCAAAAAGAAAATGAATGAATATTCCAGTATTTATAATCTAGGCTGGTGTTAATTTAGTTACCTATTTAGTTAGAAGGATGACTAATCATAGTGATTTAACTTTATTCATCCAACAAAACAAACAAACCCATAAACAATACTGGGAACTTGTGAAACAGCTAAACATGAGCACTAAGTCAGCATAGGGGCACACATGAAAGGATGATTTGATAGATGTCGAATCTTTAAATTGTGCATGATAACTGATCTCTGATCACACAACACGATGAGCAACTAAACAAGAAACAGGTGAACCTAATAAATAAACCAGTGAGAAACCTCGGCAGCAAACTAGAATAGAAACCAGTTTCAACAAACTATGATTTGGGACCACCTTAGTATCTTTGAATAGTACTTTTAATGGAATGGAAACAGGAAATGACACAAACCAAAACTACAAAGTAAAAGTCCAAATATTCATTCATTCATTCATTTTCTTTTCGGCTTAGTCCCTTTATTAATCCGGGGTCGCCACAGCGGAATGAACCGCCAACTTATCCAGCATTTGTTTTACGCAGCGGATGCCCTAAAGTCCAAATAAAAGAAACCAAATATAATTGATAATGATTATAATTTATTATCAAAACAACCAGTGGTAAAATATGTTAGTATAAGTTCCTGTAATATGTTAATATAAAGTGTTTCTAAATTTATAGAAATTTTTCAGCGGACCATCTGAATTTAGTTTTCATCCACAATGTCGATCTCTTTGACGCATTTACTCAACGGCCAGCTGAGTGGCAAAAACTCTTCAGCAATCCAAGCTGGGTAACCCATTGAATTCAAACATCCCTTCGGCACCAAACATCAATCTGAGCAGAGGCAAGAAAAAAAAAAAAAGCGTCAGAATGACAGGTCGTAATGACGCCTTGCAGCCCCCCTAAGGATCTGTGCCATTTTTAAAGCTGCATTTCTCACTTGTCTCATCCGTATCTGCAGACAGGGCCATCCTTGTGTTATATTGGATACTCGGGCAGCGTTGGCGTGTGGTGGGAGACTGAATGCGTGACCTCCTTTTGGAGAGCTGGTTGGTGGTGGGCTGGAAACAGGGGGCTTTTGACAAGGTGCAGTTTAAGTGATGTGCTCTAATGAGCTCCAATGAAAAGGGCCAGACAGATGAGGCAGAGGCAGGAGTGCAAAAGCAGATAGAGCTGCGTCACTGAGAGATTATAACATTAGGAAGTGAGCAGCGTATCATCACTCATGTCAACAGCGCTCATGCAAACACAGGGATGTTTTGATCTGTGGGAACCTTAATGGCTTTGCTAATAGAGTGCTGCAATGATGACGTACATTCACAAGCCACTTTATTAGGTACAACTATTTATTAATTCAAATTTCTAAACAGCCAGATGCATGACAGCAACTTATTGTATTCATACATGGTCAAGCCAATCATGTCATTTTGAATGATTTTTGTATGGTCGTTTCTTCCTGAGGTGCTGAAAGTGCTAAAATAATAAAATGCTAAATCAGACTTTTTGGGGATGGACTGAATGTGCTAAAATGCCAAATCAGCGCTAAATCACAGATTGGCCTCCAAAAACATGTCATTGGTGCAGTTCTCTATTAACCCTCTGGGGTCTGAAGGGAATTTGGGACCCTGGAAAATGCCTTGACAATTGTGCTTTTGGGTTTCTTATAAATATATAAATAGCCTAAGTCTGATGACACTGTATTCAGAAAAGCGCAAGTTTGTATTTCTGAGAGAAAGGGTAAAAGTAAAAATGTGGGGTTAGTAAAAAAAAAAAAAAAAAAAATACTGAAATGAGTAAAACAAAGCAGTGGATATATTTTCACAAAGCATTTATCTTAGGAACATGGAAGGTTAGAGTTTAAATGATGATAAAAAATCCCCTGCTTACTCATTGACATTAAAACAAAGTATTTTTAATGTGAAACGCAATTTTATGTTTCTTTCTTTCTTTCTTTCTAAAACGCAAAAAAATAGACACAGATTTCAGTAGAGCATTTTAGTTACTGCAAATATTGGATATTTTTGACTTACATGTATTGGATATTTAATTATTCATGCTTGTGTATTCTATTTATATAATTCATTTATTCATTCATTTTTTTTCTTTTCGGCTTAGTCCCTTTATTAATCTGGGGTCGCCACAGCAGAATGAACCACCAACTTATCCAGCATATGTTTTACGCAGCAGATGCCCATCCAGCTGCAACCCATCACTGGGAAACACCACACAATCTCATTCACTCACATACACTAACCACAATTTAGCTCACCCAATTCAAAACTACGCGAACACGGGGGAACATGCAAACTCCACAACTGACCCTCGAACCAGTAACCTTCTTGCTGTGAGGCAACAGCACTATGCACTGCCCCACCGTGTTGCCCTCTATATTTATATCTCATAGCTAAAATAGAGAAATATGTTTATTGAAAAACGGATTGTTTTATTATTTAATATAAATGTCGGTGGCCTAGTGGTTAGCACGTTCGCCTCACAGCAAGAAGGTCGCTGGTTCGATCACCGGCTGGGCCAGTTGGCATTTCTGTGTGGAGTTTGCATGTTCTCCCCGTGGTTGCGTGGGTTTCCTCCGGGTGCTCCGGTTTCCCCCACAGTCCAAAGACATGCGGTACAGGTGAATTGGGTTAGCTAAATTGTCCGTAGTGTATGTGTGTGAATGAGAATGTATGGATGTGTTTCCCAGAGATGGGTTGTGGCTGCAAGGGCATCCGCTGCGTAAAACGAATGCTGGATAAGTTGGCGGTTCATTCCGCTGTGGCGACCCCGGATTAATAAAGGGACTAAGCCGAAAAGAAAATAAATAATGATTGAATAAATGTCGAAATTTAGTCTTTAATTTGATAAAACCAAATCAATAGTAAGTCATAGTAATTAACATGCTTCCTAAATATAAACATGCTTCCTAAAGCTTTTTATAGTATGTTTGGTTCAATGTTAATATCGTTTTCTTGTGGTCACATCAATGGATATGAGCACTGTGTAGATACTACAGTTTTGTGCCTCTTACAACATGATCCACCAGATATAACAGCAATTCCTGAGTAAACGTTTGTCCAAATACAGCACAAAACAATGTTTATTCGATCACACGAATCCATCTGGATGGCAAAATCGCAAGCAGTTCTTTCCACTGGTTGTCAGTTCATTCTGAAACACAGTGCATTAACATTCTGCCTGTGGTGCTCACAACATGCACTAGTAACTACAGTACATGAAGACATGTTGTCTTTTTCTTAGGGAAAAATTTCTTTCCCTACCCATTTAAACTGTTTCAAGGGCCACGGGGAAGGGGTATGAAATAGAAATGGGCCTTAGTGTAGTCATTGGTAGATTTGGTTGTGGCAAATGTGACAAAGCATAAAAAAACAGTACCGTCTACCGATAGCAATAAAAAAAAAAAAAGTATTCAGAAGGTCCAGTCACGGAATGCTCTCTGTTATAAGGAAACTATACAAAGTAAACACAATACATATTCATTGACTGTTTGTTAGTGCACTAATTTACTGCTTGTTAATGTAAAAATCTAATAAGCCAATCACACAACAGATACGTAAGAAATGTATTTCTGCTGACATGGTCAAGACAAACTTCAAAACAATCCTTAGAGTACACACTCAGAAATAAGGGTACACAATCTGTCACTGGGGCAGTACCTTTTCAAAAGATACTTTTTTGTTCCTTAAAGAGCCCCTATTATGGGTTTTTGAAAATGAGCTTGCGTGCAGTGTGTAACACAGCTCTAAGTGAAATGTCCAGCTGAGGCTTAAATCTAAAAGTGCACAGTGTTTAAAACTATTGATTAATGTATAAAAGAGTGGACTCCTCAAACGAATCGCCGTGCTTACGAGTCTTTAGCTGTTTCGGCATGACGTGAACACAAAACATAAGCCCCGCCCATTTGTGTGCGTGCAGCCCCGGGAGATTCGAAGCCCCCAACCCCGCCCACAAACAACAGCAGCAGCGAACAAAAGTTGCCAGATTGGGTGGTTTTGAATTGGATTGTGCAGGTAAAAACCTTTTGGATAGAGTTTTGGCTGGAGTCAGCTACATCTGGCAACACAGAGAAGAGCACTGTGCTCTGCTGGATATTACTGGAAGTGTGCAGATGAACCAGAGATAGCCCAGCCTTGTTCCCTCTACACGCTTACAACGGTGGATTCGTCGGCCGTTTGTTAAAGGAAGGATTAGAAAATATGTATGCAGGGGCGGACTGGCCATAGGGAGCACCGGGACATTTCCCGGTGGCCTGACGGCGAATCTGGCCTGCTATGCAACAAGCGTGAGTAAGTGCGATTTAAAAAAACGTTTAAAAAAAAAAAAAAAAAGTTTTGTTGAGGTCACAGGAGAAAGGCCAGGTTTTTTCAGTAGTATCTGAATGCAGTCTTGCATGTGTAGGCTGATACTGCAAATCCCAGACTACTTACAATGTACAAAGACACAATGCACTCAATGGAGTTAGTGACTGTGAGGGGTCAGGTGTCTCAGGTAGAAACAGTCACATAAACGAATAACCATCCATAATCCATATTATTGTGTCAGTGGACTAAATGTGTTCGATGGGATGTTTTTCTGTGGACTCTTACCTTTCGAAATAAACCCTGATGTACAGCAATGAATGCATGTGTGTGTTGTTATTACGATGATATTTACTCCATATCTAATAAGCGTTTTTCTGTAAAACTTACACAAATTGGGTGCAATGGGTGCTTGAGAGTTGTAGCTTTAGACTCATGTATAGTTTGTTAAGATTACTCGTGTTCTTTTTGGTGTAATCTATTCATAAATACTGAGATGTAGAAAAACAGCACCCCAGTGTGTCCGCATCAGGGTCCTGGCTAAAGGGTTAAAAGCATTGCATGCAGCTCAGATTACATCTGCATCCGGCCTGCATCCAGACCTGATGGAAAAGATAACAGTAACTCAGATAACCATTCGGTATAACCAAATTTACCAAAACCAAAGAGCATTGCTGAACACACAACCCTTCCAAACTTTAAGAAGATAAGCTACGGCAGCAAAAGAGCACACAAGTGACCCTCAACAGAAGATAAAAAAAGTATCTGAATATTTTGTCTTCATTTCTTCAGCAACTTTTAAATGGAAGGATCATAATTTTTCATAGACATCATTAAATCTTGTATATATTTTGTATATATTATGTTGATGGAATGCTGTGGAGCATTTGTCTTGACACTCGATGCATAAAACAAAACATTTCAATGTCTAAACAGAAACAACATAAGCAATGAGTCTCATGTTAATTATACAGATATTTACTTGGTTCAACTGGATAGGTGGTTAGTGTTGGCTAAAAAAGTATGTTTATGTTCATCCCTGTGTTCCTCTCTGGTCTCTCAGGCTAGAGGCTGGGGATGCAGTCAGGCAGCTGGTGATCGCTCCTGACAGCCTGTGCGTCCACTGTGCCTGGAAGAAAAGGTGAAGAGTGAACCTAAAGATCAGAGACAGCACTATCGCTTGTCTCTTACTTTCATAAAAATGCCAGCCGCCTTTACTGTCTTTATCAGTATCCACCTCTGCCTGCTGCTCACAGTCTCACAGACATGGCTAGCCTTAATGGGACTCTGAGTGCTCCAAACAAACCCTGGCTCTAGTCCAGCTCATGTCACCCACCGCTGCCTTCCTGTTGAGTGCTACTAAAACACAAAGCTGAGGGGGAGGACAAACACAGTGCAGACCTGTATGTAGTACATCCATATGAAAGCACACCAAATATGTTCACTTGTAGCTTTTTAGTTTTAGCTCTTGCTGTCCCTTTTCTGACTGAACCCACATGGTCGGTTTGGGAGTCAGGCCCAAAAAGCCATTTAGATGATGGTGCTGTATGGATGAACGAATAATCAGATGGATCAGACAGACGGACAAGCACAATTGCTTTTGGTTTTCAGATATCTGACCAAATTTTTATTTGAAAACCTGATTTAGTCATTAAAAAGCACAGCTGAAGCTCATGCCTGCTCTCTAAAATAAATTCTGACAAGTGTCTTTCATGTATATTTGGGTTATAAGCATGTGTAAGTAATATAAAGGTTCACCTATATTTTGCGAGTTCATTATCTGAGATGAAAGTGGCCACACAGAAAGACACTGCACACGCTGGTGAAGATTGTGGTAGATAAATATGAATTTGTAGCTAAATTGTTAACAGTGTCAAACAGAATTTTCCTGTTTACATCTTTGTTTATGTCCCTGCTTCAACATGCCATTGATTGTAGAAACTATGCATGTAATAGATCAATTTTAACTAATAAATAAAACGTACAGGTTGTGGTTCACAATCCACAGCTTCTTCTGTTATGGTTTGAGGAGTTTTTAGCCAAATCCAGCACTGAATTGGGAGAAATTCTGGAATCTGTCAAATGCTAGAGCTATATATATTTTTGGTCACACATTAGTTTGATGGTCCGTTTGTTGAATTTAAGTTACATTGCAACTAATTCTCATTAGATTATAAGTAGACTGTTGGGTTGGGGTTAAGGTTGGGGTTAGGGTTAGAGTTAGTGTAAGTTGACATGTACTTGCAAAGTTTCTTATAGTCACTTAAATATCTGTTGAATATCAGTATCAACATATATTAAGTAGACAGTCTACTAATACTCAAATGGACCATTGAAATAGTGTTGTCCCCCCTCCCGTCTCCTCCGGCGGCCCGCACTCACATTGCATTCGGGCCTGAGCACGCTTAAGACATCGATGATGCACTGTAGAAGTGCTCTCGCTCAGCACAGTGGAGATTTCTTTATATCCTTATATCGTTTTAGTGGTTTGACATGCAGTGACACAGTCAAATATTTCACCGAACAGATCAGCCACTTTTGACGCTCATAAACAATCATAAAGTGCTGCAGGAATTAGGTTTGCTAAAGGCACAGCTGTCGTGCAGTGAGGGGTTTGCTTCTTTAATAATCTACTACAGTTTGCGTTCATTAAACAGTAAGAATGATTAATAAATTCATATGAAACAGTCCCCAACATCGACGTCTCCTCTTCAGTTTCGGGCTAATGCGCACTTTGCACTCACACGTGCCTGAGCCTGATTCAGAGCACTCACACTTCTCAAACGATCCGGGAAATGGCCACTGTTCGGATAGCATAGTGTGAGTTTCCCCTAACTCTGTAAAAGCCAAAGTCTACCTTTGCATTGAACTTTGAGCGTATTACATTCAGAGATGTTGTTCATGTTTACACATGTACATTACACATAAGCTAAAGTTTAAAATATGATAGCATAGTGGGCCACCCCTATAAAAAGCTGTGTTTTCTGCATCCATGTATGAACAGCTGATGGTGGCCTAGCAATGACAGAAGCCATGAGATCACGAACTCAGAATCACATTTGCATTGGTAGAGGAAGCGGCACATGTTGTGTTTTCCAGATGGCTTTGAGACGCAATACGACAATAGACACTTTAACTGTTAACAAAAGAGATACAGTATGAAGTGATTACAACACAATAAAGTACACATTTAGCACATTTACAGAAAACAAGGAGGCAACCATTTTAATCACACTTACATGTTGTGATCTGGAAGAGGAAGAAACTGGTCCATATGAACTGTGTACTACTGACAAACTCCCATACATTAATAATCTTTGGTGCTAATCTTTCTTTTAATAACAAACAATCTGTGAATCCAACATTTTAGGGTAGGTTATTGTAGAAATCCTCAGTGAAATGATAGGAACACAGCACAGGATTGGGTACAATGTAGTATTGTTGTGAAAATAAGCTTTAACCATTTATTCCTCACAGCCTCCACTCTAGCCATCCCACAGTGATTAGTGATCACTCATATTCATGTTATGATGCAATCCCATCTCCCACAATATGCTACAGTGTTTGAGGGGGGCAGGAGGTTCAGGTTTTTCTGGGTCCAGTGCTTTATATGGGAAATGTTTTGTTCAAACATCACAATGTAATGACTAAAGAATTTTAATTCATGATGCAAAAATCTTTTTTTCTTTTTTTGAGAAACAATAGTTTTAGACTTTCAGATTTAAACCTCAGCTGTGTTTTCATCTACTTGCAATTTTCAAAAACCCATAAGTACGGTGTCCGAGAAAGGTTAACGCGCTGCAATTTAAGAAAGCACATGCAATAACAGAAAACACCAGCAAATTAAGATACGATTTTCATCAATTTGACAGCACACATGTCACAAATTCTCACAAGAGAGCTTAACGCGCTGCAATTTAAGAAAGCACATGCAATAACAGAAAACACCAGCAAATTAAGATACAATTTTCATCAATTTGACAGCACACGTGTTACAAATTCTCACAACACAAACGGAAAAGCATATTGGTCAAAACACAAACAAAAGAAATGCGCAGCAAGTTATTCAAAACACAACGGAAGAAAACGCGCAGCAAGTTATTGAAAACACAACGAAAGAAAACATGCAGCAAGTTATTCAAAACACAACAAAAGAAAACGCGCAGCAAGCTGGTGAATACACAACGGAAATGTTTCAAGAGAACCCAAAAACATGATGGACACAGCTAAGATACGGATGTAGTTCATTTATTTAATAACGCAACATTTCAGTTGATCATTAATTAGACTGATAATTTACAAAAGACAACGGAATCGTGTAATCAGGATATTACACCTTTCAAAGACCACCAATCACTTCACTGAACAAGTCACGGCGGGTCCGTATCAGCTGTGTCCGTCATGTTTTTGGGTCCTCTTGAAAGATTTCCATTGTGTATTCACCAGCTTGCTGCGCGTTTTCTTTTGTTGTGTTTTGAATAACTTGCTGCGCATTTTCTTCCATTGTGTTTTCAATAACTTGCTGCGCGTTTCTTTTGTTGTTTGTGTTTTGACCAATATGCTGCGCGTTTCTTCCGTTGTCTGTGTTATGAAAATTTGTAACATGTGTGCTGTCAAATTGATGAAAATCATATCTTAATTTGCTGGTGTTTTCTGTTATTGCATGTGCTTTCTTAAATTGCAGCGCATTAACCTTTCTCGGCCACCGTACATAAGGGCTCTTTAATTGTTTTTTTTTCTTACTTTTTTTTTCTTAATGACATGCAGATTAATTGTTTACCACAAAACTACCAATGTGAGCTAACAAATCATATGATTAGTTTTGCTTTCATGGGGACTTTAAATGTCTTACTTCTGTTAGAAAAACATGTTTCTTTGGGTAAACAAACACAAAAAAAAGGTCTCTACTTTGATGTAAAATAGACGTAAATGTAATTTTAAAAATGAATCAAATCAATCATTTTCAAAGTGTTATTGTTAATATTTTACATATTCATCTAGAATCTGTGACGGCAAACATATAAACCAGTCTGGGTAATCTAAACAAAACATGAGAGTTACTAGAGTAATGGCACTGACTGACTTTTTTTTTTTTGAATGGCCTATATTTCAGCAAGACCATATTTAGTGACATGTCAGAGTCAATTTCTGTGTCTGATGCACCACTATTAGAGAAAATACAATTGAGACAGCTGGTGGAGGAGTTATTGCACAATATCATGCTGCGAGAGAGAGAGAGAGAGAGAGAGAGAGAGGAGGGGGGGGGGGGGTGGGGGTTGGGGGGCAAGAGTGTGGTTGGTGGCAGATGCTCTGGGTCTCTTGAGCGGTATGACCGATGAAGGCCAAGCCTCTAATTCTTTAATGCACTTTCAGCCAGGCTCTTATGCTTCATTCACAGCATGTTCACACAACACTTATTCTGTGTTGACCACAGTTTAAAGAAAAATATAGGCTGAGACTTGAATTTATCCATCAGAACAATTACGGTATCATGAAAGTGGTCTCTTTATGGCAGTTAGTTATTGAGAAAAATAAGAAATGATTGGTAAAGTCAGAAAAAAGGAAAAGCTACGTTATTAACTGTACACTTTACAACATTGATTGGCTTTGATGGTTTCTTTTCATTCCACAAAATGTTCTGTACAGTTGACAAAGTCTTTTCTGACAAAGGTTTTCTTCACAGAAAATAACTTTTCACTTAAAATTTCATTGGGAGTACCAAAAAGATTCTTCTATGGCATTGTATTTTTTTAAAAAAACTTCCTTTCTGGCACCTTTATTTTTAAGAGTGTATGTGACATTGATAGGTAAGATTGCGTTGTAAAATGTCAAATGTATTTTTCAATGCTATGGGTTGTTGGATTTACATTGTATTGATGTACACTTAGTAAATGATGATAATTGATATGTTATTTCTCTGTAAAATAATGTTTTAAACATGAAGTTAAATTGTCCTTATGTGGTTAATCATGGATTGATGAAATGAAAATGAGATTGTTTTTCTGATTATGAAGTGGTTGTCTAATGACGCATTGTGATTGACTGTGGGATAAAAAAGGTGGAGGGAGAAGATTGTGTTACACACTGAGAAAGGCATTGTGCTGAAACATTAGTGTTTTTGAGTCACTCGAAGAATGTAAAAATAAAAACAACACAAAGCAATTACTTGATGAGTGTGAATCATTGCCTCTTTGAAGAATAGTATTGACTAGATGAATGCACCATAAAGTTTCTTTAAAAACCGCGAGTGCGCAGGGCAAATTTCAATTCAATTCACCTTTATTTGTATAGCACTTTTACAATGTAGATTGTGTCAAAGCAGCTTCACATAGAAGGTTATAGTAAATTGAAAATGTCAGTTTAGTTATTAATGTTTGAGTTCAGTTCAGTTCAGTTCAGAGTTGTTTAATATTCACTACTTAGAGTCCAAACACAGAAGAGTAATCCATCGATGCGCAGCTCTAGCTGCAGTCTAGGCGCCGGAGGTTGGAGAACTCAAGGCTCGTCTGTCCTTGGAGGGTCACAGGAATCCATATACAGCGAGGTCCAGGATTATGGAGCTTTGGAATCGTCTCGTCGCGGGTCTGGATCGCATCCGTGGCGCTGCATAGTCTCTGGGGGCCTCGGGATGGGTATCCCCAGTTAGAAAAAGAGAACAAAGAGAATAATTAGCGTAGCTGCTGTTCATAGTGTATATAAAGGAGATGCGTGGAACACATTCATGCATCATACCGCTAAGTGATGTATTGAGTGTATGCTTTACTAAAAATAAGTCTTTTATCTAGTTTTGAACTGTGAGAGTGAGTCTGAGCCTCGGACATTATCAGGAAGGCTATTCCAGAGTTTAGGAGCCATAAATAAAAAGGCTCGACCCCTTTTACTTGACTTTGCTATTCTGGGTACTACCAGAAGCCCTGAGTTTTGAGATCTTAAAGAATGGATTGGATTGTAGCGAGACAGAAGGTTGGTTAGATAAACAGGAGCTAGATTATTTAATGCTTTATATGTAAGAAGTAATATTTTAAACTCAATACGAAACTTAACAGGCAGCCAGTGTAACGAGGATAAAATTGCGGTGATATGATCATATTTTCTAGACCTGGTAAGAACTCTGGCAGCTGTATTTTGTACTAGCTGAAGTTTGTTAATAGAGGAGGCTGGGCAATCAGCGAGCAGAGCATTACAGTAATCCAACCTAGAAGTCATAAAAGCATTAACTAGCTTTTCTGCATCTGAGATGGATAGCATACTTCGTAGCTTAGCAATATTTCTCAGATGAAAGAATGCAGTTTTTGTGATATGGGAGATATGGTTTTCGAAAGTTAAATTGCTGTCTAATATGACACCCAGATCTTTAACAGTAGAGCTAATGCTAACTCTGTATCCCTCTAGTTGCAGGTCGAGTTGTGAGATCTGCTGTGTACAGGATTTAGGTCCTATAAGTAACAGCAGTGAAAGCTGATCCTGTGTCTTCTAATAAATTTAATTACTTTAGGTATGTTACATTGACCTAAAGTTGTGCATGACAGAACCAGTAATGTGGCAAGGAAGTAAACGAAATAAATTTAGCCTTTAACTGATTTCAGACAAGAACATGTGCATATCTTGTTAACATGAATTTTTAAAGCTTTCAGGCATCACTGTCTTTATCACTGTTTGCTTAGAGCTCACTATAGTTTACACTTCATTCCTGATATTGAGCTGTGAAAAATATTTATGCAGTGATGATGTAACTTTCAGAAGGAAACTGAAAATGTCAGTTTGAAGCCTCAGATGTTAGACTACAGCAAGAGCTAGAGGTTCAAACCAGGCACACTTTTTTCTCTGTGGTAGAGTTGTCATATTATAACGGGTGATTTTCTGTACAGCTTTATAATATCATCACCAATAATGACATTAAGTAATATTTATGTACACACATGCACACACTATACTGTACTGTATATCCACCATACATGATAAGGGTAAAGTGCTCCTAGTTATTATTTGATATATACCTTTATTGCAGTGTGTAATGTGCCTTAAGTTTGATCAAGATCAAGTTACTTAAAAATTTATTAAAGTCACTAAAATACAGATATGACTCTGAACTACTAAAAAAGTCATCATCAGTGCCAAAGAACATGGGTGAACAGGCTTGGCCATGAATGATATTTTAAAACTGATGCCATTGTTTCTGTTCTAGTTTGTACAATCATTTAGGATTGAGGAACCATCTGAAGCTTGTTTTTTGATGAATTGTTAGTGAAAAGAAAATTAATTAAAATTCTATATGAAGAAATACTTGCATTGTTTTATGAACGCTGCTGTTTTAGATTGGCTTTTAATGAAATTTGCATTACATTGCTGCAGTTCAAACCGAGCATCAGAATGGGGAGGAAAGGTGATTTAAGTGACTTTGAAGGTGGCGTGGTTGTTGGTGCCAGATGTGCTGGTCTGAGTATTTCAGAACCTGCTGATGTACTGGGATTTTCACGCACAACCATATTTAGGGTTTTCAGGGAATGGTCAGAAAAAGAGAAAATATCCAGTGAGTGGCAGTTCTGTGGTCACAAATACCTTGTTGATGCCAGAGGTTAGAGGACAATGAACAGACTGGTTCCAGCTGATAGAAATGCAACAGTAACTCAAATAACCACCTGTTACAACCAAAGTCCACAGAAGAGCATCTCTGAATGCACAACATGTTGAACCTTGAGGTGGATGGGCTACAGCAGTAGAAGACCACACTGGGTGCCACTCCTGTCAGCTAAGATCAGGAAACTGAGGCTACAATTCACACAGGCTCATCAAAATTGGACAATACTGCCTGGTCTGATGAGTTTTGATTTTTGCTGCGACATTTGGATGGTAGGGTCAGAATGTGGCATCAACAACATGAAAGCATGGATCCATGCTGCATTGTGTCAACGGTTCAATGCTGGTAGTGGTGTAATGGGGATATCTTCTTGGAACACTTTGGGCCCATGAGTACCAATTGAGCATTGTGTCAACACCACAGCCGACCCGAGTATGTCCGTCCCTTTATGACCACAGTGTACCCATCTTCTGATGGCTACTTCCAGCAGGATACTGTGCCATGTCAAAAAACCTGAATCATCTCAGACTGGTTTCTTGAACATGACAATGAGTTCACTGTACTCAAATGGCCTCCATAGTCACCAGAACTCAATCCAATAGAGCACCTATGGGATGTGGTGGATGGAAGATTTGCATCATGTATGTGCAGCCTGTAACATCCCCAGCTCGTCACTCATCATCACCTCATCCATCACAATCACCGAGACCATCCTCCAGCCGTGCACCATTACCAGCCTATTGGTCACCACCTATAAAAGCCCCATTCAGTCACTAGCCCGTCGTCGGGTATCATCTATGGACACGTTCATCCTTGCCTGTTCCTCACCTCGCCTTGGACACCCTCCTGTGCTCCTTACCGAACTCTTCCATCATTGCTCCTATCAGGGAAGTGACTTTCAAGTACTTTGACATATACCTCTCCTGAATGGATCCCTAACCCTTTGCCTTCGTCCAAGTTACTACCTTCTTCTTGTGTTATACTTGATCCAGTAAATAAATGCTGCTTTTTGTATATCTTGACTCATCGCCTTTTTCTGAACGTGACAGGATACCCGACCGAAGAAACAGAAGATATTAAATCCCCGATCTACCCGGAAGTAAACAAACCGCTCTGCACCATTATCAGAAGATTCATCACTCACCCGTTTGATGGAGACTGTTGTTGGATCCCCCGATCCATTCGCCAAATTAGTGAAGATGACTTCCTCGAGTTTGCCCACCGCCTCATCCACCGCAGCGCCTAACTTCCCCTCCATAACCAACACGCCGCTGGCTCATCCACTCTGCTATAGCGGCGAGCCCAGCACCTGTAGCGGCTTCATCCTCCAACGCTCGCTCTACATTGAGACGAAATCCCCACGATTTCCAAACGAAGCCTCAAAGATCTCCTACATAATTTCGCTGCTCACTGGAAAGGCGCTGCAGTGGGCAGACTCTGGCATTCAAAAGCCCGGCCCTTTCCTCCTTCACTGCATTCACCACTCACTTCCGGGAAGTGTTCGGGGCTATCATCACCTCCATGTCGGTCCATGACGAATTGATCAATCTCCACCAAGGAACCACAACAATCCATGATTATACCCTGAAATTCCGCACTCTCGCCGCAGGCAGTGGCTGGAACCAGGTGGCGCTCCTCGCCGCCTACAGGAGGGGACTACACCCAGACATCAGAAAGCAAAAATCCCCACATGACATCTACACCAGGCGGTGCATGAGGAAAGCCAAGAGAATCATCAGTGACTCCAGCCACCCAAGCCATAGACTTTTCTCTCTGCTACCCTCAGGCAGACGGTTCCGCAGCATCCGGTCACGCACCAGCCGACTGAAGGAAAGCTTCTTTCCACAGACCATCAGGCTGATGAACACTTAACACACCTCACACAAACTGTTTTCATACCACTCACTGCACACCATCAACATGTAGCATGCACTGCACTTTAATCAATCCATACCTAAAACAATACTGCCTACAACTACCTATTCACATATTCATCGTCTTATACGTACTGCTGTCAACATTGCAATCGACATTGTTTTGTTTCCCTTTGGGAGTATTTTGTTGCATGTTGTATTTTTGCACTGTGTGTATTTTGCGCTGTCTGTATTTGTGCACTGTCTGTATTTGCACTGTTTGTATTTTGCACTGTTTGTATTTGCACTGTCTGTATTTTGCACTGTCTGTTTTTTTTGCACTGTCGTTGTATCTGCACTGTCGTTGTATTTGCACTGTGTGTATTTTGCACTGTCTGGAGCCAGCACCTAAGCTTTTCACTCATCATAGCACACGTGCTGCTGATGATGTGACAATAAAAGTGATTTGATTTGAAATGGTGATTTACGACGACAGTGCCCAAATTGAAACCTTTATTAAAAAGGCCATCTCCGTCTCTCAACATCTATCCGCCTGTGTCTTACCTCCTCCTGATATCCGGATTCCTCCTGTCCAGCCACAGTCACCACCACCCCCGATGAGCCACGATGAGCCCATGCTCACTGACACACAACATTTGACAGTAGCTGAGCGTCAACGTCGCATCCAACGCCGACTTTGTCTATATTGTGGGGAGGCTTCTCATCAGATCGCCGCCTGCCCAGTTCGTCCCCCTCGTCCAATGGTGAGTGCATTTTCATTAACTCCTGCTGTATCTCACACGCCTCATCTTGCTGCTAAATTAATCATCCATTCTCGTACTCTCCCTGTTTATGTGTTGGTGGATTCGGGAGCTGCCGGGAACTTCATCTCCTCCAACTTTCTGGCCAAGCATCGTTTACCCTCAGTCTACAGTGAGACCATCTTTGAAATAACGAACATCCAGAATTCACCATTGGGCGATGGGAGGATTACTAGAAGAACTAAGGAGGTAACGCTACTCATTCCTCCTCACCACCGAGAGAAGCTTATCCTGCTCGTCCTCCCCCAAGCCAACGTCGATGTTGTGCTGGGTCGTCCGTGGCTCATCCAACATCACCCTGTCATAGACTGGAGCACAGGAGAGGTACAGTCCTGGGGCCCGGAGTGCACCGACCATCTCTGCCACCCAGCAGCAACGACCCCAGCTCCTAAACATCATACCCTTCCTGTGCACACTGCCACTGTCCAGCCACCTCCGGAACCCCTTTTGTCATCCATTCCAGAGCCCTACCACTGCTTCCTCGATGTCTTCAGCACAGCACGAGCCACACAGTTACCCCCTCATCGGTCCTGTGATTGTAGCATCGACCTGCTGCCCGACGCCAAGTTACCCCATGGACGGATTTACCCCCTGTCACGTCCTGAGTACGAGGCGATGGACGAATACATCAAGGAAGCCCTCCAACAGGGGTTCATCAGGCCATCCACTTCTCCCGCTGCATCAAGCTTCTTCTTTGTCGCCAAGAGGGAGGCCTCCGAGGTGCCCGCGGTAGATCACTGGTTCCGGGAGAGCGAGAGGGTGTGGGACTCAGCTCATGTCCACCTTCAACGGGCAGTCAGGAAGCACACAGACAACGCCAATCGCCACCACCTTCCTACTCCTACATACCATCCTGGCGATAAGGTGCGGTTGTCTACCCAGAACATCCGCCTCCGGCTGCCCTGTAGAAAGCTGAGTCCCTGCTACATAGGGCCCTTCACCATACATTCACAAATCAATGCAGTCACCTACCGTCTCAACCTTCCTCCTCACTATCGGTTATCACCTGCCTTCCACGTCTCCCTCTTAAAACCTTACACTGACCCTGTCTCTTCTACCTCTGCAGAACCCCGGACACCTCCCCCTCCAGAGCCACCAGACATCCTTGGCGATTCCATCTACCAGGTCCAAGAAATCCTTGGCTCTTGACGGCGAAACGACCAGCTCCAGTACCTGATCCAGTGGGAAGGATTTGGTCCTGAGGAGAGGTCGTGGGTCCCCCGCAACGACATCTTGGACCCCACTCTCCTAGACGACTTCCACCAACGTCACCCCAGTCAACCTGCTCCCCGGAGTCGTGGCCGTCCCCGCCGTCGTCCTAGGGTGCCAGGAGTCACCCGTGGAGGGGGGGGGGTACTGTAACATCCCCAGCTCGTCACTCATCATCACCTCATCCATCACAATCACCGAGACCATCCTCCAGCCGTGCACCATCACCAGCCTATTAGCCACCACCTATAAAAGCCCCATTCAGTCACTAGCCCTTTGTCGGGTATCATCTATGGACACGTTCATCCTTGCCTGTTCCTCACCTCGCCTTGGACACCCTCCTGTGCTCCTTACCATACTCTTCCATCATTGCTCCTATCAGGGAAGTGACTTTCAAGTACTTTGACATATACCTCTCCTGAATGGATCCCTAACCCTTTGCCTTCGTCCAAGATACTACCTTCTTCTTGTGTTATACTTGATCCAGTAAATAAATACTGCTTTTTGTATATCTTGACTCATCGCCTTCTTCTGAACGTGACACAGCCTGTCATGTTAATATGGACCAAAATCTCTGAAGAATATTTCCAGTACCTTGTTGAATCTATGCCATGATTATTCCCAACGATATGCCACGATACAAGTATTGAGGCAGTTCTGAAGGCAAAAGGGGGTCCAACCTGGTACTAGTAATATGTACCTAATAAAGTGACTGGTGAGTGTATATATATAATAAATAATTTCTAATAACTGATTTATCTTATTTCTGCGTGATGATAGAACATACTATTTTATTTCATTTTTTAAGATACCAGTGTTCAGTTTAAAGTGCAATTTTTAAAAATTAACTAGATTAATTAGGTTAACTAGGCAAGTTAGGGTAATTTGGCAAGTCGTTTTAAAATGATTCTTTGTTCTGTAAACAACTGAAAAGATTATTGCTTAAGGGGGCTAATAATATTGATCTTAAAATGTTTGTTTTTTATTATTAAAAACTGCTATTCGAAATAAAAGAAATCAGACTTTCTCCAAAATAAATAAATATTACAGGAAAGACTGTGGAAAAACTGTTTATGTATGTGCTTTTTGCATTTTATAAAACTACAACAAAATATAGAAGTAGAAAAAAACAATTCAATATAATAATAATACGTAAAATACAATACATAAAAACACTAACCTATGACAGAACAACCGAACAATAGAACTCAGAGGGACAATATAATATATATATAAAAATATAACTTAGCTGGTCAGGTAATGCATAAATAAAAGTTATTATAAAGTAACATAGCTCTTATATTACCAGAAAAATGCATTATCCTGACTTTAGTTCTGTTGTCAAATAATAGTTTGGGCACATTATTAAAAACATTATAGTGTCAGGATTGGGTTAGGGAAAGGAGAGCGAGGACTCAAATGCAACAAAATGGGTATTTATTAATAATAGAAATAAAACAAAACAGCAAAACAAACTACCCTGAGGGGGAAAACTTTAACAAAACAAACAAACAATCAAAAACAAACTTCACTGGGCTGGCAGGGAAAGAGCAGGGCTGGACACGACTAGAAAGGAGCATAATCAACGACGAACTGGCACAGGACAGCAGACATGAGGAGAATTTAAAGGAGAAATAATTAACAAACAGACAGGTAACCATGATAGACTAATAATGGGTTAACAAGTAGGGTGGGGCTAGACAATAGACAGGAGAGTGCATGACAACACAAGCCATGCACTCACATAGAGACTAGAACATGCAGCCAATGAGAGAACTCATTAACTGCGTGCTCACATGACGACATAAGCACGCGGTGTGTGTGTAAACACACACACCACGTGCTAAACACAACAACAGAGGACTGAACTCGAGACACAAGCACACAATAAAATGAAGACATCTTACCGTGCGCTCACACATATGCAACGCGCATGCTTCATCCCAGCGCCATCCCAAACCAGAACCAAACTAGACAGAAGCTGAGGATGAAGCAGCGTGACGCCGACAGAACAACAAACACTAGGACGAGAGCGCGCAATCGCGAACACGCCCAGACCCCACGCGCCCGCATCACGCGGGAGCGTGCAAGGTCCGAGCGCGACCACAATCGGCACTCATACAGAGACACAACGACAACACACAAGACTAGACAGAGCTAGTGTCCGGACTCTGCCACAAAAACAGGAATTTAACAAGACAGGAGTGGCAGAACCCTGACATATAGATCATGAACAGTGAATGTCAATTACGGGCGACACAGAGCAACAGTGGGTAGCGCTTTCACCTCACAGCAAGAAGGTCACTGGTTTGAGCCCCGGCTGGGTCAGTTGGCATTTCTGTGTGGAGTTTGATAGTTTGATGATGAATATCAATTTTCTCAATCTTTATTTACAGGGGTCACTGGTTATGCTTGCACTTCTTCCAATGCATTAAAGTGTTCTAATATCTGTCCTCATGTTTTATCAAATATCTCCAATTTATTATTATTTATATCTCAACATCTCTAGAGCAAGCATGTTTATGAGATCTCTACCCCACATACCAAACTAGGTACAGATTCAGTTTCCCACATTCTCAAAATGAACCTTTTGGCAATTGCCATAGCAAATAATATGGCTTGTCTTTCCTATTCATAAACATCTATAAAGTATTAAATATCCCAACAGCTTTTTTTTTTTTTTGAGGACTTTCGAAAATCATCCAAATATATTTTCCCCAAATCCTTGTAATTTAGTACACAACCATATCAAGTGGGTTAGGAAAAATCGTATGCAGTTTCTCCTTATATATGCAAGGTTTTAAATTGAATTAAATTGCCTTACGTTAATTGAGCATGCATGTATAATCTCATGGCCTTCTTCCCAACTCTCAGAATCTCTAACCCTAATTCATTCTCCCAAGCAAAACTCTTTTTTTGTTTGTTTATTTATTTTTTTCCTTGAGTTGGTCTTGTAAATTATGGAACAAAATGGGTAATGAGCAGCTAGTGTGTTTTGAGCAGCGAGTGATATTTCTGAAGCACCGTGTGACATTGAGAAAACAAAATTATAATTGCTATTTTCTATTACATTTTAATCTATCTATAGCCATGCATTTTTAAATATATCTATACATATAAAAAAGTTATTTTAATTAGTAATGTAGTATTAATATTTCAAAACATTACTGCTTCTATTATATTTTTTGATCAAATAAATGCTTAAACCGACAAGACACTGAAGAGTGACCTCTTTTAAAATAGATGAATGGAGAAATTGTATTGAACTAATAGCTTTCACAAGTCCTGGGGGGTAATCAGAGTCTATGCGAGAAATGCCTGATCTCTTCATTTTTGAACAAATTAGAGATGCTTCTGCAGCGGTGGGTGGTTGAATTCAGTCTCTATGTAAATGTGAATATCATTATGGTTAATGGCTAGAGAGCATTCTGGCCTGTTAACTAGGTAATGAAGCAATTTGTATCATCTGGCAATAAAGCTGATTCTGATTCTGATTCATAGCATACTCAGAATAGAGAAGAGGTGGAGGAGGTCAAGTTTTCAAGACCTTGTAGAGCCACATCTATATTAAATAATTTAGTTTTTTTCCTATTTATATATTTTTCCTATTTCCTCTTTGAATTCAGGCGTGATGTTGTTTTGGGTTGTCATAACAGCAACAGAAAAAAAGGGGATTATTTTTCAAAGTGAGTCACTCTTGTGCCCTTTTCACGGCCACTCTAATGACAACGCTGTCACAGCAAGGCTTTCCCAGTAACAGAGGGAGGCCACCTTGAAAAAAAAAAAAACATTAAAGAGAAAAAGACATGATCACTAAGAAAACTTCACACTTTTTTATTCAAATTGCTTGAGGAAGCAAAAAGATTAACTGAAATGTCACTGAACAAAATTAATATTTGATCAAAGACAACACTTTGATAAAACTGTTGCATCAGAATAATTATTTGTTGACTGCTTTGATATTTGCAGTCTCAACCAATCCCTTGGAAACATTATAAAACACTTTTTTTTTTTTAAACCAATCTGTTTCTTTTATTATTTTCAATCCATTGCTCATGACACGCATCAAATTATACACCTCTTCTTATGAGGTAATTCTTCAGAAGCAAAGTCAACATTATGCATCAGCAGTTGACATTCACAACCTGCAAGTCAAAATGCTAAATCAGCTTATCAGATCCACGTTTCAAAGTTATGTGCTTATAAGCACAAGAAAAAAGGCTTTAATTCTCATTTATGTGACCTTTATTTTTTAGCAGGTTTATTGTGAGAGACAGGTCAAAGACAAACACCCGCTTGTCCATATTAATCAGAAATCAGAATCAGAAAGAGCTTTATTGCCAGGTATGTTCACACATACGAGGAATTTGTTTTCGTGACAGAGCTTCTACAGTGCAACAGAATTACAGAGACAGGACAAAAAACAGATAATAAATATATTCAAAAAATAGAAGTAAGTGATAAATGCAAATATACAAATTGACAAGTGTATGTACAGGTGTATTACTATATACAACATTATATGTGCAGCTGTTTCGTGCAAATTGGCATGTAAAGTGTGTTGTTAAATAAGTGTATGTGTGTGTAACAAGTGTATTTGTTATGTGCAAATTGGCATGTAAAGTGTGTTGTTAAATAAGTGTATGTGTGTGTAAAAAGTGTATAGCAAGTAGAGTGTATAGCAAGTATTAAAGTAAGTTTAAAAGAAAACATTTATTTTAGATAACAAAAGAGACATCTCTACTTTAATAGTTCAGATTACTTAATAAAATGCCAAGTAATGTGGCAAACTGCAACATTTGAGTGTGATGATCCAGACTTTGATTTTACGACTGCTTTTCTAATTAAACAAAAATATCAAAACGTTTATTTTCTTAGCTTGTTTAAATAAGTGTTGGATATGCAATAGGTGAGGGACAAAGTTTGATTGTTTTTAACATTTGAAAAAATGGTAACACTTTATTTTGATGGTCCATTTGAGTATTAGTAGACGGTCTGCTTAATATCTGCTGATGCTGCTCCTTCAACAGCCATTTAACTGACTATAATGAACTTTGAAAGTACATGTCAACTTACACTAACCCTAACCCCAACCCCAACCCTAACCCTAACCCTAACCTAACAGTCTACATATAATCTAATGAGAATTAGTTGGCATGTAGATGCAATGTAACTTAATTCAACAAACGGACCATCAAAATAAAGTGTGACCAAAAAAATCTAATCTAATAATTGTCATATCAAAAATTTATACTGTATAAGAGATACTCAACAGAATGCCTTGGGTTAAAGAATTTTAAATGCACATTGTGGATGCAAGAATGCAGAGTAAATTTAAAATCCTTTAAAGCATGACAAGCCATTGATTACCCCAATTATTATGTGGTCATTTGCTATTGTAAATTAAAGGGCTGGGACACTTCAAGCAATCAATCAGCTACTGGGCTTCGTCAGGCCATCTGTCAGCGTCAGTCCGTCTAGTTAGGTTTAGTGTGTTCCACAATTCGCCTCTTGTCAGGTTAACGTCGGATCGAGCTGCCTCAAGGCTGATTTATACTTCTGTTGCAAGCGCGCACATATGCTCCAGCGCAGCCTTCCCAAGGTTGCACAACCCTTGCCATGGCTGATGCACACTTTTTAAAATATAGAACTACACATCGCAACAACGCATATTGCAAGTTCTGTGATTGGTCAGCTTGGTAGCGCTGATGAGTGTGAGATCCACACGAACCCGTTGGAGCGAGTGTTTACAAGTGTGGAGTGCTGTGAAGGAGCTCCAGATGGAGAGTTTTGTTTTGTGTTTACCTTATGATTAATGTTGTTTTATGTCCGCCGGTTCCTGCCTCAGAATGAGCGAGTTTTAGCTACTTGTACATTAAGGTAGCGTTCAGAAAAAAACAAAACACCTGTGAAGAAACTTGACACCGAGCAACATAACATACTGACAGCTAGCGTTTTGGAAGTGTTATTGCAGAGCAACACAAACAGCCTTAATTTAGCATGCTGACTGTCAAGAGAGACATCTGATTGGCTATTCAGCAATGAATCCGAGGAAAAAGAACAGAAACTGAAGTAACATAACCAAGTAAACAATTCAAGTAAAGAACAAACACAAAGAAGACTGTGCTACATTTTTTCAAACATTTTTAAACAATATATATTATTAGATTATCAGACATATTTGCACAAGTGAATGTACTAAACTACTTTGTTTACGCTTTTTATGCATTTCTTCTTCTGGTTTACCTTTGGGGAATGAGAAAACAAACTACTGCCTCATGCAGGTGCGGAAAGACACATCCTCTCGACTGCCATCTGTTTGATGAGTTCACATGCACCTTTTTGGTTTAGACGAGACTAGGCATGAGCCAACAACACAGTTGGCTTGGTATGTTCCAGTTCAAAGACCATTTTGAGGGATGTAGACAGTAACAATGGTCCTAATAAATATAGTATAATGGTCAAGAATAAAAACTCTCTAAATCAAATAGTTAAGATGTCCAGTAAGCTGACCGGGGTGTCACTAGCTAATCTAGAGGCTGTGTACACCAGGCAGCTAAAGAGAATCACTAATTCAATTTTAAGTGACACTGCTTTAGTCTTTATACACTCAGGGATACACTCAGTTTCAGCTCCTTCCTTATGGTTGCAGGTTTCTAGTATTAGGCTGTAGAACGAAACAATACAAAAATAGTTTCATACCAGCAGCCATTAGACATTTAAATAAGATATAGACTAAAGCAGAGGTAGTGCAGTGATTTGTATATTTTAGATTGTTTTAAACATTCATTTGGGGGGAGGAGGGGTGGACACATGAAGTGATTGTGTATTTATTTTCTTTGTTGATATGTTTGTTTTATATTTTATGTTCATTTGTTGTTTTTTATTATGTGAGCTATTTGTATGGCACTTTTATGAGATGAGGACTCTGGACGGCAAATCAAATCTACCTTTGGGTATAAATAAAGTAACCTAACATTTTTAATATCAATAGCTTCCAAGAATCTAAAAAGGCCCACGTATTGACGAATGATGTTGTGAGAGCTGTTTTAATGTTAAGATATGATTGAATTGGCTCTTGTTATAGTTACGAAACGGTTTGACAGAAAGCAGGAAATGTTCATGAGCCAGTGACATTGCCATATTGAAATGGTCTATGCATGGTATAGTTCACTGTTTCTAGACAGAGAATAACGTCATGAGATTGAGCAGCAACTTCTTGGGTTGCTTTTTATAGATGAATTGATAAAACGGCTGGCCATTTCAGGTAGCCATGCATTTCTGCTGCCCACATCCACAGGAAATTATACACCCAGCAGATTAAGCAAAAGCTCATTCAGACAAAAACACAGCTTTATGACTCTAGTAGGTGGTTCCGTCAGTACATGTATTAATGTTATCGGTGGGCTGCGCAACAGGCATTAGCAGCACTTGAAAACATGAAAAAGTTTTGTGGGAGGTAAAAAATAATATTTTCTATCCTGTTTTGACAGGAAATCTGTTTTCTTGTCACCTTAAAATGAACATTCTAGAAGAAAGATAATCCATAAACCTACAATAAATGAGTTTGGTTTGTTTTGGCACAAAAGCTGGCTGGGAATGCCTGCAAATGCCCCTTCATTTCTTCCTTGGCAGAATAAGGGCTGGCTTCCTATAGCCACATGGCCACATCAGGACAATCCATTTAATAATTTCCACATCTAGCGAGCCCACAAGGTATTTTGATCCTGACTCTAGAGTCAGATTGCACTTTAAAAACAGTGTGGAAATTGGACGCCTGAGAATTTACTGGCTGCTGCATTTTCAAGCATGCGGCTCCTTTTGAAGCTGAAGGAGGAAAATTAATTTTATAAAAGCATATCAAGGCTCTCTACATGTGTTAAGAGTGTTAAGAGGGTCAGGTCTGCGAGACTGAAGCCTTGCGCTGTGAAGCTGCTCAGAATGATAAATCCCATCTGAATGTCAGTTTTAATTTAAAGCTCAAGCATTGAATGACTGACAGTTTATTTTTTCTGAGCCATGTGAGAGCCTAATTTAATTTGCTGATAAATTAGAAGAAAATGCATGTTTGTGCTCTGGATGAATTACGCATTGTCTTAGATCCTTATTGGAGATTTTACCTCCAAGCGGTTGACTTGGCAGTAAACAAGAGCATAAACAAATGTCAAGGAAACCTCCTGAAGCCTGGAGTGTTGTTGCCATAGCTCCATACACCTGTCAGCCATTGCATAATTTTACTGAGCAGTAGATTTTATTGCTCAAATTAAGCTTAGTCCCTTTATTCATCAAGGGTCACCACAGTGGAATGAACCGCCGGCTTATCCAGCATATGTTTTACACAGTGCGTCTGTGCAAGCATCTGTAAAACTGCTTTTTTTCATCTTAAAAATATTGCCAAACTTCGACACATGCTATCAATGTCTGATGTGGAAAAGCTCATTCATGCTTTCATGACGTCTCGATTAGATTATTGTAATGCATTACTAGGCGGCTGCCCTGTTGGCCAAATTAACAAGCTTCAGCTAGTTCAAAATGCAGCTGCTAGAGTGCTTTCTAGAACAAAGAAATATGATCATATTACTCCAGTTCTTTCAGCATTGCATTGGCTCCCTATTAAATATCGTATAAATTTTTAAATCTTACTGACTACCTACAAAGCCCTGAATAGCTTGGCTCCCCAGTATTTGCAGGAGCTCCTGATTTATTATAGCCCATCACGTCCTCTACACTCAATTAATTCTGGACAATTGATTATTCCCAGAATATCAAAATCGACTGTAGGTGGTAGATCTTTCTCTTATCTGGAACCTAAACTCTGGAACAGCCTTCCTAGTGTAACAGGATCAATTTCAAGTATATTGATTTCACTATATTTCTC
>CAIGQQ010039592.1:5048591-5070829 GCA_903798035.1 Danio albolineatus | reverse complement strand
CCTGAAGCTGGCGATCTGTCACGAAAATAATAACATTCTCTGTGCAGACTCAAAATGGCGTCCTCTCGTTATTAACCACCACACAACGCAGACCAAAGAACACGGTTACACTAGCACAGTTCGGGAAGCAGACACACTCTGTCAGTTTAAAACTAGATTAAAGACACATCTCTTTGCATTAGCATACACATAAAACACAAATGCTTTGGAATCCAAATTCTCTAAAGGATTGTTAGTCTGCATTATTTAGGGCAACCGGATCCGGGAACACTCCCCAAAAGACATTATAATTTGAACGGCATCTGCACTCATGTTAGTCTGTTTTTTATTATTCCCGAGGTTTCCATAATCCTGGACCAGGCCGTATCCTGAGCAGTTGCGGAGTGGGAGGGGTGGAGAGCATGAGACCGATCCCTGTTAGTCGATCCCTGTGACAGACGAGTCCTCGCATTGTTCCCGAAGGGCCAGCCGGTGACCCCACCTGTGGTCTCTCCGTGATGGATGTCCAGCATTTTCCAGCCCCGTCGCCAGCTCTGCACAAGACGTCTGGCCATAGGAGAAATGGTCGTGCCCAACTAAGCCTGGTTTTTCTCGAGGTTTTTTAATTCTTCACTTTCGCCAATTGGTGAAGTTTTTTCCTCGCCGCTGTCGCCTCTGGCTTGCATGGTTTGGGACTTGTAGGGCTGCACATCGATGGATTACTATTCAGTGTTTGGACTCTCAGCAGTGAATATTAAACCACGCTGAAATGAACTAAACTGAATTTTAACACTGAAAACTGGACTGACACTGTTTCAATCTTTTTTTATAATGCATGTGAAGCTGCTTTGACACAATCTACATTGTAAAAGCGCTATACAAATAAAGATGAATCAAATTGAATTGAACAGTGGATGCCCTTTGAGCTGCAACCCAGTACTGGGTTACATCCATACACACTCATCCACACACAAACACTACGGCCCTTTTACTTTATTCAATTCACTTATATCACATGCCTTAAGACTGTGAGGGAAACCGGAGCACCGAAAGGAAACCCGCTCGAATACAAGGAGAACATGCAAACTCCACACAGAAATGCCAACTGGCCTAGCCGGGACTCAAACCAGCGACCTTCTTGCTGTGAGGCGACAGTGCTAACCACTGAGCCTTGTCTCTTTGTTCAAAATTATAAATTCTGAATCAACTTGTCTGGATTACCTTGTCAGAAAAAGCTAAGCCTGTTATTCTGAAAAGAACCATCCATTGTTTTGAAAATCTGGAGTTGTCCCCATTCCTAAAATGCGTCTACGGTATTTATCCCGTTTTATTGATATTTCTGGCCATATAGATTTTAAGCTGATGGATGTTTTGGCTTGTTAGAATGGGTATAATTTCAGATCTTTGACCCACTTTGTAGGCTCTCTTCAGTTGGCTGCAATATGTTGCATTTTACGCCAACTGGCAACCCAGATTGCGTGAATACTATTAGGTAACTTGGCCATGGTAGGGACCACTCAAACCAACATTTACAAAACAATAACCAACATTCCAACACAGAAAACACATTTAGAGATGAATAACTGTCTGTTAAAATGTTTTTCATAGAAACATGTACATGCCATGTTTTCTAAACCTCTGCCAACATTTGTTATTTTTATTTCATAGTAGGGTAAATATTATACACCTTTAAAATGCTCAAGTTTACACAATTATGAGACCAGCCCAGATACTACGATGTTAGTGTACTCAGTGTCTTTATTATATTTATATAAAATAAAATAAATTAGGAACAGCAATATAGTATTTTGTTCTAGGAGTACAAATGAGGATGCGTAAAATCAAAATAGGACTTCATACATCCATGAAGAAACAGTGATCGATTTTGATGGGGGTTGCACTTGTGTGGGGTTTGTGTCAGGAAGGGCATCCACCAGCAAAACAGAGAGTAATTGTCAGTTCATTCTACTGTGGTGACTCCTCAAAGAGAAGGGGATAAGCCTAAAAAAATCAGTGAGACATGTCTAGTAAATAACCTTCAATAGCACTTAAATTCTAGAAACATGTATTCACATTGTTGGGATTGGAACGTTATTTAAATTCTTTAATAGATTACAAGCCTGGCCCACCTACAAATTGTTTAAAAATAGAGATGGTTCTTCTTCAAAATAGCCAAACAGTGAACCTGTATTCATGTGCAAGACAGTAATTGTATTCACGTAAATTCTGAACTATCTGCACATTCAGCATTTCTGAGTAACTGTAAACAACTTTAGGCACAGTTAGAAGCACCTCGGCTATCACATGGTGAATCACTCTGTCTCCAACTTGTTTGTGTCATAATTTGCTTGTTCAGTAGATCGTTCTTGACCAAACATGATTTTCTCTTCAGTTTTACGAGAGATCAATGGAAACAGTGATGAAGAAAGCCCCATTGATGATGATGATGGTTGAGCATTCATTCATTCATTTTCTTTTCGGCTTAGTCCCTTTGATGGTTGAGCAGTGATTCTATATTTAAGGCATCAGTGTGTTCAGTCTGTATGACTGGTCATCAGTGTTTTTATTATGTATGGCTGACCATCAGTGTATTCATTCTCTTTTACACGCCCTCATTGTCTGTTATATTAATAATAGGGATTTTATTTGTTTCTGTTTCGTGCTTTTCTTTGTCCATGTGTTCCTTTTATGATTTTGTTGAGAGATTTGTGGTTTTAATTTAAATTTTCCAACGCTATACCACAAGGATTTTGTACACTATAATGCAAAACTTTAATACAATCATTGTCACAATGTACTCGTCTTTCTTTCTTTCTTTCTTTCTTTCTTTCTTTCTTTCTTTCTTTCTTTCTTTCTTTCTTTCTTTCTTTCTTTCTTTCTTTCTTTCTTTCTTTCTTTCTTTCTTTCACAATTAACAAGTAGTTTTTGTTAAAGTGGTATATGATAATGTTTTATTATAGTGCATACACACATAAATAGCCACTATTTTAGTTATACCTCTTAATTTTCAGAAGCGCACATGTACGTATGTACAGTAATTTTGGGTTAATGCACTGTGCCTAAATGACAAAAACACAAAAACAAAAACACAGTCTGAGCTATTTTAAAATTATAAGCAGATTTATGCTTACATTGGAATTTTGTTCTATTGTAGATCTGCCATGAATCACTAAACTGGAATCAAATCTCTGGCCATGTTTAAGATCTTTGCCTCACGAGTCTCCCATAGAGACAGCAATATACAAAACCTTCTTGTCACTAAACCAATCAGGGTGCGGCATCTGTGGTGTTCGCTCTGTCTAATTCATTTGTTGAGGTGACGGTGTGAAGGATGGAAATTAGTTCACAATGCTGACAGCTTCATTAGCCACAGCTTCTTGATAGGCTGACAGATGCAAAGAAGATTAAAAATAAAAAGCAGGTCAACTTCTATAGAAACAGCCTCACAACACCTCGGCCTAAGATAGCAATAGTAGAAATGTGTGATCCCCCCCCCCCCCCCCCCTTTGTTTGCAATATAAAATCAATTGGTTCCCCAGAGCAGAGTCAATATCCTTTGTGAATATTTTATTTGACCAAGGTATGCAGTTATAATAGAGCTGCAGGACGGCTTAGCATAAACATACTCCATTTGTTCTCGTTCTCCTTTCACCACAATCCAACTGCTTCCAGACAATTTCAATAGGGTACATTAAAATCCAAATGAAAAGGCAGAATTTTTTTTCTGTTAAAATGTCACATTTCTTTAAATAAACATGCAATTTTCTCACATTGCAATGTTAATGTCAGCATATGCCAGTGCAAAGAAGACTTTTAAGGTGCCTCTTTGAGATTTAATATGTCCAAATAATAGATCAGTACTTTTAGTAATTTTTTTCAATTGCTCATACTTTCTTATCTGTACTCTAGTCATAAGGGAGAATTTTGGAAAGCAAATGACCTCAGACTGTCTTAAAATAAAATAAAATAAAATAAATAATCTGAAGTGCTTCTTAAACAACAGATAAGCGGTATTGCCTCTTGCTGATCTGCGATATTGTCAGTTCAGAGAGTGTAAAACTGCTCTGTTTGTTCTATTGTCAGTAATAAGAGGTGCTCTGGAGAGTGAGCACAATCTTCTGGAACCCCTTCAAAGACTTAAAGATGAGTTAAAAGCTCAATCTCTCTCTAATGGGTATATGGCGAGACAGTTCAGAGCAATCAGCAGTAATGACAAATTTAGCGTTTCAGTTTTGTGCAAATGAGACTTTGAGGAGGGACTGAGTCTTAGATAAAGGAGTAGCGAGAACCAAAATCTTCAAAGAGTGTCAAATACATGTCCTGGATTTAATTAAAATCATTTTGAGCTCATTTCACAGGCTCATGTTGCACTTTCACACAGTCAGAATCACAGAACTGCTCTATGGATTTCTGGGTTAATGCATTGAAAATACTCTTTGATAACAGTCATTAATGATTAAATGATTATCAAGAGTGTGCGACTGAAAACTATTAAATACTTAATCATGATGGAATCCAATTTACATGAGGAGTGGGATCACATTTCCATTCAAATAGTTACTAAAAAGGGACTAGACTATAAATCATTTGCTTGGTCTGGTCAGAAACTGAATAGACTAAATAGAAAGTATGTGTTTGTTGCATAAAAAAAAAATAATAATATCAAAGTTGACATGAAACAGCCCAAGTTGCACTTGTTAAGTGCACTATTTAAACGTACAAGCTAACACTTAAAACACATGGTGAACAAGAAGTAGACTGTTATGTATTCAGAGCATAACAGAACAGGACGTGGGGCCTATTGCACACCCTGCACAATAAGGCACAAGGCATGTATGACGCGATTTGTTGATATTTTCAAACCAGCGCAACTGTAATTTTTACATTTTGCACCACATTGTTTAAATTGCAAATCTATTTGCATCAATTTGTGGACTCATGAGTGTGCTGGTCTGAAAACAAGGTGTGTTAAGGCGCATTGTTGATGCATGGCTGTTTTGAGGAACTGAAAAAGACTGTGCTATACAGTAGACCAACTAAAATCTGATCTAAAGTCCAGTGCAGAGCGTGTTAGTTATGTGCCTACACACAGGATGTACAGCAATACACATGACAATTTGCATTTGTATAATGTTATTATTAGTAGTAGTACTATTTATTATATGTATATTTATATTTGTTTGAATAAAACACATTTAGATTTGTCCACCTGTTGAGTTTTGAAGACGTATGCATCACCATATGGGGCACAGGAATAGGAAGTGTGTTTAGACATAATATCCATAAGCTGGAAATTAGAATTAAATTTAGAAATAGTTTTGAAACAAATCTTTGCACTTAACAAGCTAAATTATTTAATTAAATATATATGCAAATGGATGTCCTTAGTGGAGTAAGTTCAGTTTCCACAGCTTCCTTACTTAAAAGTAAAGGAGTAAAGTAAAAAGTAACGTAAAGAGAAAGTAAAGAGGTTGAATGGAGGAGGCCTATTCTTTATCTTTACTGCAGATGGTCTGTTCCACTGTTTTCTCACTAGTGAAGGATTCAGTTTTCCCTCTTACAAAATCCATCATGTAAATAGCAAATGTACCATGGTGCGATGCAACTGACTCTTAAAGGGAATGATAGATGTAACTCTGATTGGTTTAATGCACGTAATATGCACCCATAACTCATTAAGAGAATAAGCACAACATTTTCAGGCCTTCTGCCAGGGCGCAGTACATGTCTTTCTATCCTTAAAACAGCAAAAGTGTATTCAGACACACACTTACTGTTTTTGTGCCATGTGCTTTAGACTTTGTGCTTAGATCATTAAAATAGAGCCGTATTACTTTTAAATCAATTCCAAAATGTTTTTGAGCTTCATGCTCACCATAAATAACAATATTTGAGTATGGTGACTGTCTGTTGATTGTTCTGTTCAGGGACAGCAAATATAATTTTGCAGGACAATACGGGACATTTTAGTGGAGAATTACTAGTGTAACAATTCCTCAATATTAATTTATGCAATGATTAATATTAAATCAGGCCTCTTTTCTCTGCTATCCGATGCAGTACATGGGTTAAGAACTAAAGAAAATTGAGAAAAAAAGAGAAATACACAGGATGTACTGTACACTGTAAAAAATAAAAAGTTAAATTAACTTACATTTTTAAAGTAACCGGCTGCAAAGAAATTTTGAGTTTATTGAGCTTCAGTGGTTGAAGTTGAGCCAAATAATTTTTTTAAGTTGACAGAAAAGGCTAGTTTAAGTCAATTATACTTTTTTTTATGATTATTTTTTCGGGGTTTTCACACAGTATAGAGTATTGACAGGAAAGCATAGGGAGCAGAGAGAAGGGAAGGATTAGCATAGGACCACAAGGCGGGAATTAAACTCAGGTCGCCGTGAACACCGGATTGCATGTGTCAACGCACTAACCACTACACCACTGGCGCCAACAAATCAATTATACTTTACGGAATAATTTGGCACAACTTCAAACACTGAAGCTTAATAAACTCAATATCTTTGCAGCTGGTTGCTTTAAATTTTAAGCAACTCAACTTTTTATTTTTTGAAGATATGGAGAAATCTGGGCGCCACAGTGGCGTGGCTCAAGCCTCGGCTGGCATTTGGCATCTGATCTCGATCTGGCATTTTTGTGTGGAGTTTGCATGTTCTCCCCGTGGTCGCGTGGGTTTCCTTTGGGTGCTCCGGTTTCCCCCACAAGTCCAAAGACATGCGGTACAGGTGATTTGGGTTACCTAAATTGTCCGTATGTGTGTGAATAAGAATGTATGGATGTTTCCCAGAGATGGGTTGTGGCTGGAAGGGCATCCACTAAGTAAAACAAATGCTGGATAAGTTGGCGGTTCATTCCGCTGTGGTGACCCCAGATTAATAAAGGGACTAAGCTGACAAGAAAATAAATGAATGAATGAATAGACAAATCTAAATTTAAAGTCTCCTCAACTGAATTTTTTACTTTCATTAAACAAACAGTTTCAAACATGCAACTGAATTATTTTATGAGTAAATTCAACTCTGAGCTCAAAAATATGTCTGCCTAACTTACAATTTTTTCCCAGAGATGGGTTGTGGCTGGAAGGGCATCCGCTGCGTAAAACAAATGCCGGATAAGTTGGCGGTTCATTCCGCTGTGGCGACCCCGGATTAATAAAGGGACTAAGTCGAAAAGAAAATGAATGAATGAATGAAC
The DNA here is from genome assembly GCA_903798035.1 of Danio albolineatus. Classification (NCBI taxonomy): domain Eukaryota; kingdom Metazoa; phylum Chordata; class Actinopteri; order Cypriniformes; family Danionidae; genus Danio; species Danio albolineatus. Next base: position 5,063,641 of record CAIGQQ010039592.1, on the reverse strand, counting down.
TTACAATTTTAAACTTTAAATTGTATGACAGAGTTGACAGTCCATCTGAACAGGAATCATGGAATTTAAATAAATGATTAGATGATTAAGAGTGTGCAATAAACTAAACTTATCCAGTGACCAACATCATTCATCATCATTCAAATGTTTTTTTTCCTGCTATAGCTAAGATTGTTAATGTATAATAACAACAGAACATTAGTTCATTTGAACCTTAAACAAAAACAATTAACTTAATTAATTACATTAATTCTGAGCAAAACTACTCATCACATTTGTTTAAAAACATTCTTGTTAGTATTTATGCCTAAAGCGAATACAATTTAAAAACAAAATAACTTTAAAATACTCTTTCCACATGTTATTTTTTGGTCCCAGAAGTTCAATCAATCAACCAACCAATCAACCAATCAATCAATCATGCACCTTTTAGATGTTGAAATTTCAGCTTAAGGTACTGCCCACGGGTAGTGCCCAGTGATGCCCATGTTTTTTTGTCTGAGAGATTAAACAATAAAATACAAAACTGAAAGGATACTGAGTGAACAGGCATAACAAAGATATTTGACATACAAATGTTCAGCGACTCTCATGTTATCAGCTGTGACATATTTATTATATTTTGATAGCTGTTTGTCCTTCAGTCAGCCAATTCCCAGAGCACCAAAACAAACATTTAAAAGGTCAAAGCAGAACACACAATACTAATGAGATAATGTCTAGTTGAAGTCAAATTAAACACCTACATTTTCATCTTGTAGAACTTTGCTTTATTATTGTTTATCTCCACATTCTTCAGCTTTGCGTGGGCATGCATGCTTATAGACATGGGAAATTTTAGAGCTGAAATCATTTAAAAGAGAGGAGGCTCATTACACACAGGCATAAACCATCCTTACACCTGAAGTAGTTTTAAAAGTTTTCTGTTTTAATCACTGAATGTAGTCATTCTTCTCAGATGTGTTAGTTTCAGAAAACACTATTTATTTTGATTAAATAACAGATTCTATACTGTCTATAATTTTATGGAGTGGTGTGTTTATAAACAGGCATAGTGCGTAGCACGTTCACCTCGCAGCAAGAAGATCACTGGTTCGAGCCTCGGCTGGGTCAGTTGGCATTGTTCTTGCTGTGGTCGCGTGGGTTTCCTCCGGGTGCTCCGGTTTCCCCCACAAGTCCAAAGACGTGGTATAGGTGAATTGGGTAGGCTAAATTGTACGTAGTGTGTGAGTGTGTATGGATGTTTCCCAGAGATGAGTTGCAGCTGGAAGGGCATCTGCTGTGTAAAACAAATGCTGGTTAAGTTGGCGGTTCATTCTGTTGTGGCGACCCCAGATTAATAAAGGGATTAGACCGAAAAGAAAATGAATGAATGTGTTCATAAACACTAAAAAAATATTTTAAAAATATTTAAATGTTTTTTTTTATTTTATTTTTTTTATATTTTAAAGGTAATAATTTGAAAATTAGGTAAAATTAACATTGTTTGATACAATTTTTTGCTAAAACTTGTAAAATATGATGTAAAATGTCATCTCTCTTTAAATAATACTGTCGGTACGCGAACAACATTATTTTAAGGAATAATAATAACAAAGGATTGTGAACCCAGCTATAAAAGCAAGTATATATTTGGGGTGTCCCCTGTTGTTTAAAGGGAAAGGTTACCCTTTTTTGATTGTCATCTTTTACTCACCCTTTACTTGTTCCAAACCAGTTTGTTTATTTATTAATTTTTTTGTTCTGTTCAGGGGGGTGTCACTGTGGCACAGTGAGTAACATGATCGCTTCACAGCAAGAAGGTCACTTGTTCAAGCCTCGGCTGGGTCGGTTGACATTTCCGTGTGGAGTTTGCATATTCCCCACGTGTTGGCGTGGGTTTCCTCCGGGTGATCCATGTTTCCCACACAAGTCCAAAGACATGTGGTATAGGTGATTTGGGTAAACTAAATTGACCATAGTGTATGCATGTGAATGAGTGTGTATGGATGTTTCCCAGTGATGGGTTGCAGCTGGAAGGGCATCAGCTGAATAAAAACGTATGTTGGATAAGTTGGCGGTTCATTCCACTTTGGCGATCCCAGATTAATAAAGGGACTAAGCCGAAAAGAAAATGAATAAATCAACGTTATGTTCTGTGCCTCCAGGATTTATCACTGAATTTATTGCAAAAACAAGTAAACTGAATCTAATAGCCAAACTGAAAATTCTGAAATGCATTTCCCGCAAATTTGGGGTCTAGATACTTTCTACAACATCATTACTACACAGATTCACCCAAAGAAAGGCCATCTGGTAGCAAACAACTCTCGCTAAACCATCAGTTTACACACTATAATATCATAGGTGGCAGTACACTTTTGCTGGTCTGTAACTCGGCATTCAACCAGAAGATGACAGCGAACATACAAAGTTGCAAAGTTGCATTTACCTACAAATATTACACCTAAAGCGATGAAAAAATTGAGATGTTTAAGGAATCACTATGGATATTGATGATTACAGGTTTCCATCATTCTACCACATATTTTCTTCTGTGTTTAAGCGCAGAACAAAAAACTCATTGGTAACACTTTATAATAACTATCCGTTATAACTAGTTAACAGACCATTAGTAAATAGTTAGTTAATGAGTTATAAATTACTTGTTAAATAATAGTTAATAGTTTGTTAATTATTTATAACTATACATTATAACTAGTTAACAGACCATTAGTGAATTATTAGTTAATGGGTTATAAATGATTTGTTAAATAAAAGTTAATAGTTTGTTAATTATTTATAACTATCCATTATAACTAGTTAATAGACCATTAGTAAATTGTTAGTTAATGGGTTATAAATTACTTGTTAAATAATAGTTAATAGTTTGTTCATTATTTGTAACTGTGCCTTATAGATAGCCAATAGATAACTTACAAGCTGTTAGTTAACAAGTTATAAATGACTTGTTAACTGTATTTAAATGATTTGTAACTATACCTAATAAATTAGTAATAGATCATGAACAAGCTGTTAGCAAATTACTTACTAAAGACTTGTTAAGTATCAGTAAATAGGTTAGATATGTTATTGGGATGTTATTCTAAAGTTGAAACTATTCTTCATTTATTAACTGTTAGTAAATGAGGAATAGTTGCAACTTTAGAATAACGTCCCAATAACATACCTAAGCTAATAACTAACACTTTACAGATCCGTTGTTCATAGTTTGTTAACCATCTACTAATACCTACCAGTGAAACTTTGTAGAACAGCAAATGGATGGAACAAGTTCAAGCTACAGAAATTTGATGCTATATTCAAAATATTATTATTTTTTATATATATTATTTATTAACCTTAACCGTATTCCACTCATAGGCTTTTCTGTGTACTGTATTTTACCAAAGAAACTTCACAGATGAAATGTTGAACATTGTGTTTTATGTACAGAAACACACATACTGAGCCATCACATGGCAGAACAGCAGTATACAACACAATACAAACCCATGAGGTTTGACCACTTTTTGTGCTAAAAATGAAAACAAAATAAATAAAAATCTAACCATTGGCATTAATGATATGAACATGTTTTTATCACACCTTGGAACCTCTATACTGAGTAAACCAGACCCGAGCTACAACCAAGCTGCTCTAGGGCACCATTCGACATTGACACAACACTTAGGTTTTTTTAGACAGAGGAATCAGTTAGCCCGTTTCTTTTGATGTTCAACATCCCTCAAAAGGTTTGGATTATCTATTGGCTATCTATAAGGCACAGTTACAAATAATGAACAAACTATTAACTAATATTTAACAAGTAATTTATAAACCAATAACTAACAATTTACTAATGGTCTATTAACTAGTTATAATGGATAGTTACAAATAATTAACAAACTATTAACTTTTATTTAACAAATCATTTATAACCCATTAACTAATAATTCACTAATGGTCTGTTAACTAGTTATAATGTATAGTTATAAATAATTAACAAACTATTAACTATTATTTAACAAGTCATTTATAACTCATTAACTAACTATTTACTAATGGTCTGTTAACTAGTTATAACGAATAGTTATTATAAAGTGTTACCAACTCATTTCATACATTTCATTTAACTATACCTAAACTATACCTTTAAATGTAATAGCAAACATTAGTATAGTCTAGTAACACTAACAGTAGTGAATAGTAATAATAGTAAACATTTACTGTGTATAAATATATTTATGTATGTTTTTGATAGGTACAAAGATCAAAAGCATACATAAATAGCTACTATACAGTGGTGGTTCTGAGTTTCAGGATATTAATATCCTTGTATTCCTTATTGGTGCTGCGCTCATTTCCTCTTTGACCTCTGAGTTGAGCAGATCAAGCTTATCAGGTAAATGAAAAGCAATAATAAGTAATATTGCGCATTGATCCATTAAATAAGGGCAGCATATATATTTTCCTTTTCATTCATGTTCTGCCAGATTTAATTAAAGTCTCCATGACAGTGTAAAAGAAAGGATGTTATCTGACTGCCGGCAGTCTTGCCTCTCAAACACACATATGAGTTTCTGCTGCCCTGAACTTCAGCTCAAATTAACCAGAGGATGTTTCGGTCATACTTATAGGGGCTTTCACATTAATAGCGAAGAAAGAAATAGCTTTTTTGAACAGTGGAGCTGAAGTTTTAACAATGCCAACTGAATGAGTCAGAAAAAAGATTGTTAGCATCTTCAATACAAGTTAAGCAGCCATTAGCATTTGTGTCATGGCGATTAGCACTGAGAATCCTTTTGAGTCTATCCAGTGCAAAAACCATGCAGTAATGCACTTGAAAATAAAGGTAAATTACTGTATGTGTTTAATGTTAAGGACTATGATGTGTGCTTTTGCATTTTTAACTTTTTGACCTTAAGAGTATTGACCTTAATCTTCAATGCAAAATCGTTCGTGTGATTGTTTTAGAACTTCCGATTCATTTCCCTATGGGACTAATGACTATAAGGTGAATCATAAGGTGAACACAGAAAAAGTGTCTAGAAATTGATTCTCGCTCTCACATCTGGGCACTACTTTTTTAATGAATTTCTGGATAGACAACACAGTTCTCCACAAAATATACTGCTGTTTTTTTTAGGATGCAAATATGTGTGTAATTAGGATTTAACAAAGAACGAAAATCTTATGCTGCTAGTTTGGCCTGTAACTTTAATAATATGCATTTTATCAACACAAAATATACATCTAATACACATTTATACATGTAGCTACATATTTGAGACAAGTATTGAATCAATTTTGAATGAAGATCATGAAATAAAGCATTTCTTTTAACAACACACTTCCACTTCACAGATTGGTATCAACTAAAACAGAAACATATAATGGAAATAAAAATTAAACATTTTTTGGTATGTTTAATTCATTAAAATGTTCAGTAGGCACTTAGGAATCACATAAAATTAAAAAGTTTCTGGCCCAGTTGGCTAAATTAAATTGAAATGCAAAAGTTGGACTGCTGCACAAATCTTTCAAGAACGCCTAAAATACACATTTACATACTAGCAATAATAAATGGCAGAAAATGCTTCATAGTTCTACAGACAAGTGTGGTTATGACTATACATAAAAAGTAGAATAATGTAAATAGAAAAGTTCAGTTTGCAACATCAAGCAGCGTAATGAGCAGTTTTTAACATCTAAAAATCAATGGAAGTGAATGAGACCGGACGTATCAAGCCAAAAAGATGCCAATGGTCATGCAGCACACACACACTCCTGCTTCATATCACGATTGATTGCACACACACCACCAGAGGACTGTCAAAGACTGATTACACACACTACATGACCTACATGACCAACACATGCACACACAGCCGTCGCTTAGTATTGTTTTCTGTAAAGTGACTCTACAACGTGTTTCCTTTGTTCTTGTTTTTTCTGTGTTTCGACCCTAGCCTTGCTATCTGTTTATCCTTGCCTGCTACCAGCCTTTTTGACCTTATGCCTGTTCTTTGACTACGATTTTGATTATCTGTTTGCCCTGTTGACCACTGCTGTGCTGATTTTATAATTAAATCTGCAATTGGATGTTGTCAGTGTCACCACCTGTTAAAGATATCTATATCATATCTTTAAAGCTAGTACAATTTATGTTTCTCTGAATAGTTTGGATGTATTTACATTAATATTACGCACATTTTATTGATTACAATTAAATGTATTTGACCAAAACTACACGATTTATACTGCGAAAACAAATATTAAGTTTTATCAGAAACTATTATTAGAACTATTCAGTTTCGCAGTTGTATTATTACCTCATAAGCTTCAGCTCCACAAAATTATGAATGAATGACAACAATGAAGTGGTGGAATTTTTTTTTTCCAAAACTTGCCATTTGACAACAGTCTCACTACCACCTGCCGGTAAAACAGGTACTGTTGAACAGTGCTGAATCCAACACAAAAGCTGCGTTAATTAGAATGCACGTGACATTTGTGGTCATTTTAACTACTTGGATAACAAAATAAATGTTATACAACCTATGTAACCTAAGTGCAACATATCTCAAAAGATCAGGGGCTTTTGACAATAACCCACCGCCATCCTGCAATGTCACTGATGTAAACAAAAACAATGGTCCCAACTTATTTCCTGTTTTACATTTTCAATTTTTATAGCTTCCGAGAATCCAAAACAAGCCACATATTGATAAATAATGTTATGATAGCTGTTTCAGCATTAAAAATTATGATTGAATTGCCTTTTGTTACAGTTTTGAAATAGTTTCATAAGCAGGAAATGTTCATGGGTCAATAATATGACTAAATTGAAATTGTCAATACTAGTGGTTAAAAAAAGCTAGCAGCATGAAAAAGATATAGCAGTATGGTTTGTAGATTGAACGTTAAAGCAGTTAACCATAAATATAATAATTTTCTCAATTTAGTCAAGCAAGTTGCAAGTCTCAAGACTTGAATCAAGACATAAAAGGTTAGCCATCAAACCGTACCCTGAAATTTGGCCAAAGAAGTACCCATTGTGTTAAATAATGACACCAGGGGTCATCACCTACCATCAAAATGTCACGTGTTTGGACTGCAGAGGTGTTAGTATTTGGCTGCTACCACATGCAGCTACAGCAATCTGCCCTCATCTGTTCGGAGCTCTCTGTGGTCATCGAATGTCCACCGTTTCAGCAGTAATGGCGATAGTTTAGACAAAGCTGTGTTGTGATTACAGTTCTCAGTGCACAGCCTTGATAGAAGCTCACCTGTGATGACAGTAATGCTTTTGAACAGCTCCAGGTGTGCTGCACGCCGTGTTTGATCCCCTTACATCCCTTCGCCCCAAAACCTTCATGTCTGCCCCAGGGACTGACAGCTGGACCGGCATGACCTATTTACTGCAGTCTGAGATGGCTGTGGACTGGGGTAACACATCTCTCCCAGAGAGAGAGAATAATGAATGAGGACAACAAAAGCTCTACAGCACAGTTTGAAGAATTCTCTGGAGTGCTTTAGAATTATACTTCAGATAAAACAGAATTTACATCTTCCATCTGATGCACTGTAATATAAGGCAACACACACACACATACACACACACCTACACACACTGTGTCGGAGAGCACTTAAAACAAACAAACCTGGGCAGAGATCCTAGTGGAAAATCTTTTCACAGAAATAAATGATATAATAACATGCAAATATCCTGACATGTTGATTAGTTTTGGATTATAGGTAATGTAATATTGCTACAGATTTGCTAACGTGAGTGTGTGAGGCCAGAAAAACAATACAGGTTTTATTATTATATTTTATGATATGGTGCTGTTGAACGCTCGATTCTGATTGGCTGAGAAACACTGTGTGATTATTTTCATGGAAATGCATATGCAGGTCTTGACCACATTACATGTCTTTCAGTTATAAGATGATAATTGACTGTGGTATTTGAATATATTAGAATAAATGGAGGACACTTGAGATGGCTTAGGTGTGCCTTATTATCACATAATTCCTTACATAAACGATTTTACATCTGTGTATTGTATTATATTATATTATATTATATTATATTATATTATATTATATTATGTGGTGGCGTAGTGAGTAGCACGTTCGCCTCACAGCAAGAAGGTCGCTGGTTCGATCCCCGGCTGGGCCAGTTGGCATTTCTGTGTGGAGTTTGCATGTTCTCCCCGTGGTTGCGTGGGTTTCCTCCGGGTGCTCCGGTTTCCCCCACAGTCCAAAGATATGCGGTACAGGTGAATTGGGTAAGCTAAATTGTCCATAGTGTATGTGTGTGAATGAGAATGTATGGATGTGTTTCCCAGAGATGGGTTGTGGCTGGAAGGGCATCCGCTGCGTAAAACAAATGTTGGATAAGTTGGCGGTTCATTCTGCTGTGGCGACCCCGGATTAATAAAGGGACTAAGCCGAAAAGAAAATGAATGAATTATATTATATTATATTATATTATTCATTCATTTTCTTGTCGGCTTAGTCCCTTTATTAATTCGGGGTCACCACAGTGGAACAATCCGCCAACTAATCCAGCATTCGTTTTACGCAGCAGATGCCCTTCTAGCCACAACCCATCTCTGGGAAACATCCATACACTACGGACCATTTAGCTCACCCAATTCACCTGTACCGCATATCTTTGGACTTGTGGGGGAAACCGGAGCACCCAGAGGAAACCCACGCAACCACAGGGAGAACATGCAAACTCCACACTGAAATGCCAACTGACCCAGCCGAGGCTCGAACCAGCGACCTTCTTGCTGTGAGGTAAATGTGCTACTCACTATGCCACAGTGGCACCCTTTATTATATTATATTATATTATATTATATTATGTTATGTTATGTTATGTTATGTTATGTTATGTTATATTATATTATATTATATTATATTATATTATATTATATTATATTATATATAGTCCCTTTATTAATCTGGGGTCGCCACAGCAGAATGAACTGCCAACTTATCCAGCATATGTTTTATGCAGCGGATGCATCTCCAGCTGCAACCCATCTCTAGGATATATTATATTATATACAACGGATATCTGGGGCTGTTATATTTGATCAGTATGTTGTTGCTTTTTAAGTTTTTAAGTGTCGGGTTAGTTGAAAATGTGTTTTGGAGAAAGAAGTTAGTGCATCAGCTGCCAATTGTCATTTATGTAGCTCTGTGGGAGTATCCTTACCCCAGACATTTATTCTGAAATCTACAGATGACTGTAATGACTGTGTCTCAATCTATTATATGTTTCAGAGCAAATAGATTTGACTGTGAGGCGTTTTAAACTCTGTAAAATTTAAATGCTATAGTTTATCAGAGTGTCATAGTTCATTGGAGTGATTTGTCAGGCATACTTATATATTGTTGTCCGTTAAATATTGTTGTGCAATAAATTATATTTAATGAATTAAAAATAATACAATATTTAAATATATTAGTATTTATATATAGCAGTATTTTTAAAATATATTTTGCTGAAAGTCTTTCCTCAGTGGCGTTTACTGCAAAACGCTTTGTAAAAACTTATTTATAAACTAATTTCGAGGGGAGCGCGTGCTTATGATTGACAAGGCTGGCCCAGAGTCAAGCTAATGCATGATCCACCAATCAGACAATTCCTGTCTTAGTATAAATAACCAAAGCATCTTACCTTAGTTATTTTCGTCTTGAAGAATCCCCCCTTCCACCCCCTCTTCTCCCTTTTCCTCTAAAGGGCAGCACAGCGGCCCAGTGGCTAGCGCTGTTGCCTCACAGCAAGAATGCCTCTGGTTTGGGCCTCTACCCAGCCAGTTGACATTTCTGTGCCGAGTTCAGTGTTGGGTGTAACGCGTTACAAAGTAATTAAATTACTTTTCTACTGAAAAAGTAGAGTAACTGATTACTGTTCATTTTTAGGTATTTTAATTACAGTTACTTCTAATGGACTTGTGGTACATTGTAAAATAAAATAAACTCACTGAATAATCTTATACAATTTTATTAGATTATCTTCTAAAGGTAAAAGTAAACTCTGCCGCTTTAAAATGCATCATAGTGCAGGTGCACGTGATAGCGCCGCGCGCCAGTTTGCTGCTAGTCATATTCTAAAGCGGAAGATGTCGGACTCGGCTGAAGTGAGTTTTACGAAATGGAAATATTCCCATTACTTCACTTTTCAACACTTTTCACTTGTCAACAGCATGAGTAATCTACTAAAGCACCTGACACAGCAGCAGAGACGAACACTTCTGAGTGATCCTTGTTTATCAGAGTAGCTATGTTTCCATCCAAAAATGCGAATGAACCAACGAGTCAAAGCGAGTAAAATCGTCACTTCCTGACTAACTGGCGCCAAATATCAACAGTAAAAACGTAGTTTGCTGCAGTAGGAGAAGCTGCGTCCGACTTTTTCTTCATTTAATAAATGACCTGCTCCTCGGGAGGCAATCCTGACATGCAGTGAGCGCGCGGTGGCGTTTGAAGGAGTCAGACGCGGAGCACAGGCGCTCTTGATTCAGGAGGTCATTAATAATATAATAACACTATATATAATAATATAATATATCATCACATGATCTTTTACAACAACATCACATGACCTTTATTTAATGCGGATGCTGGAATTTATGTGGTAAAAGTGTTACAATCGCAGTTTACTGTATGTGCATCTTTTCTTATCGAATAAAAGTTTATCCTACTCAGTTATGCGCATACATTTTTTTATGCACATTTTCAAAATGTATGCGCATCATGGCGTTTCCATCAACAGTTTTTTAAGCGCATATCCAAAATGCAAATAAAAATAGCTGGATAGAATCATAACACCGCGGCAACTTCTGCTAAGCAGGCAAAATCTTTTAGGTGCATATTAAACCAAATACCTGTCTCTGGCAAAAAAGTAGCACTACCTGATCGATAGATATGCTGAATAATATTTTTTTTGCTATTCAGGAGTTATGTTCCTAAAGGTTACATTGCATACTAAAAATTATTATGTATGTAATTATCATAGATTTTTTAAAAATAGAATATGATAAAGATGATTCAGAAAACTAAAAGGCTAAACTATTTCATGTTTGACAACATATGTTTTATCTAAGTAATTCTTATTTACAGAGTTAAATTTCTATTATTTGTCCAAGGTTTATAGGGATTTCAATAAGTATTTAGTTAAGTTACTTATTGTGTAATTAAGTTACTTTTCAGACACAGTAATTAGATAAGTATTTTAAATACAATATTGATGAAGTAATTAGTAATTAATTACTATTTTAAAGTAACTTACCCAACACTGGCGGAGTTTATGTTCTCCCCGTGCTTGCGTGGGTTTTCCCTGGGTCCTCCGGTTTCCTCCCACAGTCCAAAACATGAGACATAAGTAAATTGACTTAAACAAATCAGCTCCATACCCAAATTCCACCAGCAGCATACCCTCATAGCAATTTATAAGCAGCAGGAGAGCGGGGGGTTCTCGAGATCTACCTGAGCTCAAACTCCCCTCTCGCCCTGCAAATGGGAGGGAGCCCCGGGCTCGAGGATCTTATGAGCTCAGGGCTCTTTCCTGGGAGAGCATGCTTATTCATTTACTTACTTATTTTATTTTTGTATTTTTACTGTTTAGCAACCCCAAATACAGCATATCAAAACCTCTTTCCTCACTCTGATGACAGCAGACCATTTGAAACTTGTTTGCAAACATTCATTAATTTTACAGCTCTGTTTAAAGCTGCTGCTAAATGACACACTGTGACAAAATTTGCTCTGACAGGGGAATATTGTTAGGAGGCACTCTGTCTTGTTTAGGCTCTATTTCGCTCTGTGTCTATCTAAGCAGTATCTCCAGGGAATTGAAGCTAATGAACATCCAGAGGATATGAAACCGTGGTGTAATACTGTTGGGATTTTGCCCTTGGTACAGAATCAAAGCCACTACTGTTTGAGTGAGATAAAATACATGTGGCTCTACTAAAATCTCTAAGAACTTTCTCTCTCTCTCTGCTCTTCTCTGAAAGAGATTTCTTGCTCACAAATGCTCATTTTCTCACCCGCTCCTCTCTTGCTTATTTCTTGTTATAACCATTTCTCTTCTGAGATTCCATTTTTCTGAGGGCCGTCTTCCCTTAGGCATTATAGGTAGCATATCTGTTCAGGCTAAATAAACCAATAAAGCCCACTAGATCATATCATGGTGGGCGAGACTAATATTTCAGCCTGATCCAGCTATGATTTACCTTTGAATGATTTTTTTTTTTTGAGTGTAAATATATTTCAATTGTTTAGATGTCTTGTTATGAGACGTTATAACATTATTTTATCATTATTTACAATTTACAAAAAGAGAAAAAAAGTTGGCACAGTATGGAAAACATAAATAAGTGAATCCCCCCTTCCACCCCATCTCCTCCTTTTTCCTCTCTTTTCAAAAGGGGAGCCTTCGAGACCTATCTGATCTTGGATCCCCTGATATGCTTATTGACTGGGCGGGAGCCTTGGGCTCAAATATCTCCGAGCTCAGGGTTCTCTCCCGGGACAGCATGCCAAACCTGCTTTAAACGCTAAGCATATCTAAGGGCGAACTCTTGAAATAAAAAAAATAGTGACTTGTATTTCATTGCAGACATGATGAACACAAAATACTTAATGTTTTGTCTGGTCAACTTCATTTCATTTGCAAATATACATTGTATCCTGTCAATCAGACCTGCAACACATTCCAAAAAAAGGTTGGGAGTAAGTATAGGGCTAGAAATCATGTAAACTGGTAATAATGTGATTCGAAACAAGTGATGTCAATAGGTGATGTAATGATGATTTGGTTTAAAAGTAGGATGCAAGAAAGGTCTAGCCCTTTAGGAGCAAACATGGGCAGAGGATTGCCAGTTTGCAAACAAATATGTGATAAAATGATTGAAATGTTTAAAAACAATGTTCCTCAATGAAGAATAGGAACACATTTGGATGTTTCGCCTTCGATAGTGCGTAACATAATTAAAAGATTTAAGGAATCTGGAGGAATTTCAGTGAGTAAAGGACAAGGGCACAAACCTAAGCTGAACAACTATGATCTCTGATCCCCCGGGCGGCACTGCATCAAGAATTGTCATTCATCTAAAAGCGATATCAACACATGGCTCAGCACTATTTTGGCAAACCTATCTTAAGTACCACAAAATATAGTTACATCCACAAATGCCAGTGAAAACTGTACTGTTTAAAAGGAAGCTATGTTAACAGTGTCCAGAAGCACTGTCTACTTCTCTGGGTATCTGGGATGGATCATCACACAGTGGAAATGTCTACTTTGGTCAGATGAATCAGTATTTTGTTTGGAGGAGAAATGGACACTGTGTGCTCCGGACAAGTCCAAAAGCCAGGGTTTGTCATGGTGTGAGGTTGTGTCAGTGGCCTTTGGGAAAGGCACTTTTGTGATGACATTATTAATGCTGAAAAGTACACAGAGATTTTGGAGCCCAATATGCTGCTGCCTATTCCATGGACTCAAACAAGAAAATGCAAAACCACATACTGCACACACAAAGTCCTCACTGCAGAGGAAAGGGATACAGGTACTTGACTGGATTGTCTGCAATCTGAAGATGCGGTACTGTTGCCCACTTTAAGACTTGTTTGCAGGAAGAATGGGACAAAGTTACATCTGAATCACTTCATCACTTGGTGTCAACAGTTCCTAAAAGTCTTTGTTTTGTGAAAAGGAATAGAAACATTACAAAGTGGTAAATGCTCTACTGTTTTAACTTTCTTCTTTTAAATGTGTTGCAAGAACCAAAATTGAACTACATGTTTATTAAAAAATAAATAAATAAACAACATGCCATTGTTTTGTCTGCAATGAAATACATTCATTAATTCATTCATTTTCTTTTCGGCTTAGTCCCTTTTATAATCTGGGGTCGCCACCATAGAATTAACTGCCAATTTATCAACTGACCCAGCTGAGGCTCAAACCATCGACCTTCTTGCTGTGAGGTGAATGTGCTACCCACTATGCCTCAGTGGCACCCCATGCAATGAAATACAAGTCAACGTAAATATAGAAATCGATTCTCATTCATTCATTCATTTTCTTGTCGGCTTAGTCCCTTTATTAATCCGGGGTCACCACAGCGGAATGATCCGCCAACTTATCCAGCATTTGTTTTACGCAGCGGATGCCTTTCCAGCCACAACCCATCTCTGGGAAACATCCATACATTCTCATTCACACACATACACTACAGACAATTTAGCTTTCCCAATTCACCTGTACCGCATATCTTTAGACTTGTGGGGGAAACCGGAGCACCCGAAGGAAACTCACTCAACCACGGAGAGAACATGCAAACTTTACACAGAAATGCCAACTGACCCAGCCGAGGCTCAAACCGGCGACCTTCTTGCAGTGAGGCAAACGTGCTACTCACTACGCCACCGTGGTGCCCAGAAATCGCTTCTTTCTTTTTTATTTGCGTTTTCAATACTGTCCAACTTTTTCTGATTTGGGTTGTGTGTGTATATCTAATATGTAATCTGGTAAGCTTAAAGCAAATGAAAAGTAACTTTCACCGCTTACAATGTCCCTTTCACACAGAATGTGCTTTTACTTTTTAACAGTTTTTCTATGTAAAAGCACTTAATGGATTTACATGACTGCTATGCTTGCATCGTTTGCAATATCTAATAAAAAAGTCAACTGATGCAGTGCTGCTCAATGTCACTTAAAAAACAGTGCCAAAGCAGTCAGTTACAAATTATAATGGTTTCATGAAAATTATGTTTATGACAGATTTATGACAAGTTAAGTTTCAGGATTATTAAGTTGCCAAATGACAAAGGCAAAGTTTTTGATGTATTTATGTCAATCATTAATCATCAAAAATATATAAAACAACTGCATATTCGCATTACAAATGACATAACTTAGCAAAGGACACTTTTCATAAGCATGCATGCAATCTCTGTCACGATCGCCAGCGATCTCTTTCTCTCTCTCTCTCTCTCTCTCTCTCTCTCTCTTGCTCGCTCTCTCCTCTGTCAGAGAT
>CAIGQQ010039592.1:5016314-5028591 GCA_903798035.1 Danio albolineatus | reverse complement strand
TTGTACTTACCAATCTCTCTGTTTCCTCGTAGTTCGTCCGGTTCCCCAAGTCTCCAGTCTGTGGTCCTGTCGTCATCTGTCTGTCGTCTGTCAAGTTATCTGGTGTGTGTAGTCCATCCTCCTCTTGTGTTCCATCCCTCCTGAAGAAGTTAAAGACTGTGAACAACCATCCCTTCACGTATCCTCCTGGTCCTTCCTCTGAGTGTTCTATGTTGTATAAATAAACTCACCATAACGTTTCACTTACTTCCGTCTTCCGTCTGCTTCATAACACCTACTTAACCGAATTAACCTAGTTAAGCCTTTAAATGTCACTTTAAGCTGTATAGAAGTGTCTTGAAAAATATCTAGTCAAATACTTACTCTATAAAAGTATTATGTTTAGAAATGTGTTAAAAAAATCTTCTCTCCGTTAAACAGAAATTGGGGAGATAAATAAACAGGGGGGCTAATAATTCAGGGGGGCTAATAATTCTGACTTCAACTGTATATTAAAAGACCAAACTAGTTTGAAACAAATCAAGCATGAGAAAATGATGACAGCATTTTCATTTTTGGGTGAATTTATTTTTATACTTCAAACTTTAAAATTCAGACTTTTATTTTTCTCTCAATGGCTGATAAACGTATTATTCTCTTAAAAAATTGCCTCATGATCTTGGCAAATTTACAACAATAGATTTTATTTATTATGTCGTACACTAAGGTGTCATGGTGGTGCAGTGGGTAGCATGATCACCTCACAGCAATTTCTGTGTGGATTTTTGCATGTTCTCCATGTGTTTGTGTGGGTTTCTCCCTGGTGCCCCGGTTACCCCCACAAGTCCAAAGACATGCGCTATAGGTGAATTAAATAAGCTCAATTGGCCATAATGTATGTGTATGAATGAGTGTGTGTGGGAGTTTCCCAGTGATGAGTTGCAGCTGGAAGGGCATCCGCTGCATAAAACATACAGTATGCTAGATAAGTTGGTGGTTCATTCCACTGTGGCGACCCCTGATAAATAAAAGGACTAAGCCGAAAAGAAAATGACTGAATGAATGAATGTCTTACACTATTTGTTAATACTAGAACTACTGAGGTGGTCATTTTGTTTTAAAAATGGATAATTTTATACCTTTGTTGAAATAAAATGTGGTAGTTTCAGTGTTAAACATAACATAACATAACATAACATAACATAACATAACATAACATAACATAAGGAAAGTGCATTGCATAAGAGATTCACAAAATCTTACTGTTCTGCAAAACTATTGCCTCTATAATTTGGAAACCAGGCAGTGCTTCTTGAATAAAAGTATCCAACAACCCCTTCTCTCTGTAGCTGTAATTCAAATATTAGCTAGTCAGAAATCTTCTGATCCTCAAATCCTCTGTGGAAATGGGATTTTCCTGTAATCCTCCATCAATGATGTGGCTCAGAAATCTCCTCTCCGCTTCAAGTGCCAAGAAGTTCTGGTGTATATTAGCTGTGACTGGCCTTCAGTTGGTGAGGTTCACATTCACATATATCCGTGCGACTCATAAAACGCCAGAAACCCATCATAAATACACCATTTATTGTCCATTCATTAATTTATATGGTTTGAGTTGAACTAACGAAACTTTAACCTATAGAGCTAGTATCTCTACTGATCCAAGGGCAGAAATGGGATTACACCCTGCTTTCGAAACAGATTCTGACAGTTTTCCCCTGGCAGTGGTGTATTAAGAGATGGATTTGAGAGACATCAGATATGGCGTCTTGTTTAGATATCCTCCCCCCCTCCAGACTTTGAAATGTCACGCTGAAGACCCACTGCTGAGATCTCGTCTGTAATTACCACTGCCCTCTGGTATCGACTCCTTAAGACATGGCTATCAAACTTTGTGACCTGTGTGTTGATTTAACGAACAATGAGTCATTCAGCACAGTGTACAGTAACATACAGAGAATTTATATTACTTATAGAGTAATTAAACATGAAAGTTAAGAGGAACTTTTACATAAATAAATATGTGCTATACTTTCATCTAAATAAACATTTTAGTCAGCATCAGTTTTGCACAAACTCAATTTGCTATCCATGCTAAAAAACTTTACAATAACAGTGCATAAATAATGATGTACAAATATGTGGACTAAAAATGACTTAATTATGAACTAATGAAAAGTTAGGTCATGCGTTAATCAAGAACAAACTTTAACAACACAAGTCAAGAGTTCATGTGTGAATAATGGCTACCTTAATTACCTGTGAATTCATGTTTGCTAATTGATGTATTAATTATCACTTCAGTTTAAGCTAAATAAAAATTTATCAAAAGTGCAACTTGCTATATACGTAAATATATATTATATATAAAAAAGTACTTTAAGATTAGCTAAATACTATAAGATTTCCACTTTGAATGAGAAATGACAGCTTTTGCTCTACATGGTTTATATAAATGTTTATTGAATGTTTATTTTATAGCATAATTATAGCATGACATCCACAGTAAATGGTAAGATAATTACTAAACTTAATGAAAAATCACAGCCTACATCTTGGTCAGTGTTTTAACTGCTTGTTTGACAGATCTGTTATACGAGGGATATTACGCTACTTTTGATAGCATTTGACAGTTTCGTACAGATAGTATCATGATGATTATTACATTAGTCTGATCAAATGTGGTTTCTTTAGAAATAAGCTATTCACACACTTCTTTTATATTGTTGTCTGTCAGATTTAAGTGCTGTGAATGCAGTGTTGCTAGATATAAATAAAAGTTACACCAGAAAAATACCAAATTACCAAATATTTCCCTTTTTTTTTTTTTGATGTGCTTTGCAAACAAGATACAGAATTGTTAACCTCAAACTTACCCTTCTCATTTTATAAACATTAAATTAGCCTATTTTATTAACACTGTCAGTACTGATATTACAAATAATGTCAAATGACATGCCATTAACCTAGATCTGGCAGTATAAATCAGCAGTATTTGCTGTGGTAAAAGTCTTATTTTTTTCTTATGTAAAACATTACTTGCACCTTAGTAGATGAAACAAAATGCAATGACCACTCTTTGAGAGCACAGCCACCCAAGACAGTTCTGAGTGGTAATAATACTAAACCACTTTGATGTGGGACTTTGGCTAAGACATTTTTGAATGACCGAAACAGCATTCTAGATGTTGTGCAATGTAGTGGGTCCACTGGTTTGTGCCTATTTTTGTTATCAAGAAAAATAAAATTTCTTTTTTTTTTTTTTGGATGTGCATGCTGGAATTTATTCAGTAAATTTGTTTTCATCATAGTTCATGCAAAACTTTTCTTATTGGATTAAAAGTTAATTCTGCTCAGTTGTGTTTATTATGCGCATTTTCAAAATGTATGCACATCTTGGCGTTTCCATTAAGACACAATCGCAGCTACACTACTGGCTACTGATTACCAACTTTCTTCAAAATATCTACATTGTGTTCAACTGAAAGCAAATGATAATTAAATGATGCGTGAATATATATTTTGAGTGACCTAATCTCTTTAAGGCTGCAGTATAATATTTATTTAAATATGTTAAACAACCAAAGATTATTGGATTTAATCATAGTTGTGATCCTGAATATTAATATGATTAATTACATGATATAGTATGATTTAAATCTCTCACCCTTAACAAAGTTTCTTAATCATACTATCATAACCAATAGTAAGGGTTAAAGACATTTAAATGTCTAATGTTACAGTATTAAAGGTCCTGTGTGACATTCATTTAATGAATGATGAAAGTAGTTCTGGCCATAGCCCTGTGTCTCTGACCACAGAGGTCTGGCTGAAGGGCAGAACACTTTAATCTCACTCTCAGCAGGTGTGCAGCACAACAGCTCACTTCCTAATGCAGAGCTGGAGAAAAGCAGCGCAGAACTGCTTGGCAATCAGATATTGTGGACAAGTTTAAAAAACATATACTCTTAGAAAATGAAAGTCCAAGAGCATTTGTACCTAAAGAGTCAAGTTTATTATCTTAAAAGTTCTTTTAAGTACCCAGAAAATATACTTATTTTATCAACCTTTCAGGTACCACACTGGACTCTTTAAGTCAGGGGTGTCCGAACTCAGTCCTGGAGGGCCGGTGTCCTGGAGAGTTTAGCTCCAACTCTAATCAAACACACCTGAACCAGCTAATCGAGCTCTAACTGCATATACTAGAAGCCTCCTGGCAGGTGTGTTGAAGCAAGTTGGAGCTAAACTCTCCAGGACACCGGAACCTCCAGGACCAAGTTCGGACACCCTTGCTTTAAGTGATATCTTTTATATCTTAACTTCTGAAAGTGTAGGGTTGAAATGTATAGAAATAACCAGATTTTTTCCCCTGTTATATTGTGGGCATAACCTGATCCTATTCTCCAGTTTGATTTGAAAATGATCCAAAGAACATCTTGAGCTTTGTAAAAGAAAGATCATCTCACATCTGTACAAGAGTCACATGGCACAAATGAACGAAGACCTAAGCATTACCCTCGATAACACCCTGAAGGGTGATGCAGTTAAGAGAGTTAAGGTGATGGTACAAACTCTGTATCAGGCATGCCTTGACACATTTGGACAAAAGGAGGGAAAAAAGGTCAAAGTATCAGCAGATCTATGATGAGACAACAGCAGACAGATTGCAGAGTGTCAGGGTTCTGCCACTCCAGTCTTGTTAATTCTTGTTTTCGTGGCAGAGTCCAGACACTAGCTCTGTCTTGTGCTGTGTGTTGTGATTGTGTCTCTGTATGAGTGCCAATTGTGGGCACGCTTGGACCTTGCGCACTCCCGCTTGATACGGGCACGTGGGGTCTGGGCGTGTTCGCGATTGCACGCTCTTGTCCTGGTGTTTGTATGTCCGCAGTGTGTGGCTTCATTCCCAGCGTTTAAGTCTAGTTGGTTTCGTTTTTGGTTGGCGCTGGGATGAAACATGCACGCTGTGTGTGTGAGTGCACGGAATGATGTTTTCATTTCATTGTGTGCTTGTGTCTTGCGTTCAGTCCTCTGTTGTTGCGTTAAGCACGTGGAGTATGTTTACATGTTGTCATGCCAGCACGCAGTTAATGAGTTCTCTCATTGGCTGCTTGTTCTAGTCTTTATTTGAGCATAATATTGTTTATATTATTGTGTTGTCATGTGCTCTCCCGTCTATTGTCTAGCCCCACCCTCCTTGTTAACCCATTATTAGTCTATCATGTTAACCTGTTTGTTTGTTTGTTTGTTTAACTATTTCTGCTTTATTTTCTCCTCATGTCTGCTGTCCTGTGCCAGTTCGTTGTCGATTATTGTCCGGTTATGTCATGTCCAGCCCTGCTTTTTCCTGTCAGCCCAGTCAAGTTTGTTTTTGCCTTTTTATGAATGTTTTCCCCCTTGAGGTTGTTAGTTTTGCTGTTTGTTTGTTTTTTTTTTAATTAATAAACCCATATTATTTGTTCTGCAATTGAGTCCTCATCCTTTTCCCCTACCCGAAACCCTGACACAGAGTAGCAAAAAGAACTGAAGTTGCTTGGGAGATGATGGCGGGAGGCAGAGGGAGGAAATAAATCCAACTGCTGGTATTTAATTTAAAAAATAAGAAGAAATCACAATATGTATATATTTTTTTCATATTACATGCTGAGTAACCATACATGTACAAATGCAACACATACAAAAGTAGCGCGTTACTTTACTCATTAATTAGATACGTAATTTTATTACATAACTCACGTTACTTGCAATGCATTGCCCCAACGCTATCTATGTGTATGTTAATGAAATATAAGCATTCATTCATTCATTTTCTTTTCGGCTTAGTCCCTTTATTAATCTGGGGTCGCCACAGCGGATTGAACCGCCAACTTATCCAGCATTTGTTTTACGCAGCGGATGCCCTTCCAGCCACAACCCATCTCTGGGAAACACATTCAAACATTCTCATTCACACACATACACTATGGACAATTTAGCTTACCCAATTCACCTGTACCGCATGTCTTTGGACTGTGGGGGAAACCGGAGCACCCGAAAGAAACCCACGCAACCACGGGAAGAACATGCAAACTCCACACAGAAATGCCAACTGGCCTAGCCGGGGATCGAACCAGCGACCTTCTTGCTGTGAGGCGAACTTGCTACTCACTACGCCACCGTGGCGCCCGAAATATAAACATATGTAGTTAAAATTTTGCATCCAAATTTAAATAACAATAATATATATATCATCACACCAGTTCAGAATAATTGAATAATCCCCTCAGCCCATCGCATGCATTTATTATACGAATAACAAGCAGCGAGTACACACATATCTCAAAGATACAAACTTTTAATGGATCTCAGATTTCCACCACCTGCTGTAATTTCTCCCCATAATCCTGCACGCATAAAGGCAATAAACAGAAGATCTCCAGGGCATGCCAGGCCTGCATCATTCATTTTTCACCTGCTTGGTAAATTCAGCTTTATCTATAAATACATTCGACTATCTAAACAACAACCTCCTCCTGAATGTAATCCTACATAGAGGAACATTGCAACAGGCCCTTGACGCCTCCATTGAGCATCCCGGGAAATTAAAATCAGTAATCCTGCAGTATTTACTATATAAACCTGAGCTAAACAAATATTACATGAATGCTTGTCAGGGATCAGAGTTCAGAATCCAATTCGTATACAACAATTACTGACAGTGGGTAAGAAATGCAAATATCTAAACAGGAGTGAGCAAAGGCCTTAGTTGTTTATTGGTGTCCTTTAATAAAGGACATGCTGTTCAGGTTTCTAATCAAGGTTTTAATAACAATATCAGGACAAACACTTCACATAAATGAGAAGCTCATAGGCTTCGTGACAGATGTCAGTCAAGGCTGAGTAGGAAGAAAGAGCACTATACAGTATACAAAACATCTCTATCTCTATTAAAATATTTTACAACTCAAACCAGATTGTAAGAAACAGATAATTGAATTTTAACATTTATGCCATAGTAATAATCTATAACTGTCATCGTACCTCGCATTTTTGCTCTCTCTTCCAGCTCTCTATGTTACAGATTACCGCTTGTCATCTGCTTTCATTTACAGGAGCACAGGTCACTTGAACTAATTCGTTCCACCTGTCTTGTTTCCCTTTTTCCTATTTATCCCACATCATTTCCCTTCATGTTTGTCAGTATGTTATCGATCGCTTGTGTGCATATTATTCTGTTACTCATCCTATATTTGTGTCCTGGAGTGCCAGTGAGTGACTGTCCTATTGTTCTGGACTTTTTCCACCACACTTTCTCAGCGTTCACCTGACCAGGTGTTTACTTTCATTTTTGTTTTTTCCTCAATAAAACTTTGTTTTTCTGCATTAGAGTTCACTCTTTCTTTTACCTGTGACAATAATAACGATACAAAAAAACCAATTAATACACTTAAAAATACCCTAAATGTAACATAAAAATACAACTAATTGTTAAGTGAAGTTTCACAAACAAAATTTCGAGAGGAGCATGTGATAGGATTGACTACAGCTGATCCCTTTCACTAATCACTAACTAGCCAATCGGACCAGTCCAAATTTATTATAAATATCCAGCCTAAACTTTATTTCTCATTTTTGCTTTGGAACATATCCCCCCCACCCCCCAGGCATCACTTCTCCCTCCTCCTCAATTCTAAGTTTGGTCGACACGGCTCAGTGGCTAGCATTGTTGCCCCACAGCAAGGAGGTCGTTGGTTCAGACGCCAACTGAGCCAGTCGATATTCTCTGTGCGGAGTTTGCATGTTCTCCCCGTGTTCGCATGGGTTTTCACCGGGTGCTCCGGTGTCCTCCCACATTCAAAAATAAATGCAACAAAAGTTAAAGTCACAAGCACCTACTACGTACAAACTGGCGCAATTTGCGGTCTATTCCTGGGAAAATATCGAGAACGAACTGATCTCGTATTATTGACCAGGCAGGAGCCTTGGGCTCATCTATCTCTGAGCTCAGTTTTCTCTCCTGGGACAGCATGCCAAACTTGCTAAAATAGTCAAGCATTATCTAAGTGTGAACTCTTAAATTGAGCTTAATGTATTAGTTTTTCTTAAACGATATTTTATGAAACAAAAGCAATAAAGTTTGAACAGTATTTTAAAGAAACAGGCATGTTGTTTACATAGAAGTAGTTTAGCTAGAAAAAAAAAAGGTTGTTGCATTTATATTTTTGCTGAGTGTTCTTAAAACCTTAAAACTTGTTTTTTTTTTTGTGTGATATTCACAGCACATTTACATAAATAGCATTTTTTTCCCCAGCCTGATCTACTACACATGACTAGGCACAGCTACCACACACTTTAAAGAGCAAGGAATCACCTCACTCGACCCTCACACAGGAATATTTCGCTTCATCTCTCACATTAGAAAGACAGCTTTTCTTTCACTTCAGATCCATTCATGCTCTTGCTCTCAGTCTTGTGAGGACATGAAACTGAGAATGAGATGAAGGTTTGAATGAAAGCCAAATAGGGTAATGTATGAAACAGCAGAATGCTGTTCAGCTGAAAAGGTTTTTGTCAGAAATGCATTTAATGGCAGTAATTGAAAGGGCTCCTATAATGCCCCTTTTTACGAGATTTAAAAAACCTTGGTCTTTCCAGAATGTGTCAGTGAAGTCTCAGCTAAAAATACCTGTCAGTTCATTTATAACCAGATGAAAAAGTAAATGTTTGAGTCAGAGGGAATTTTAGTCGTATGTGTCTTTTAAATTCAAATAAGCTGGTCCTCCTTGACAGAAAGCAACTGATGAACCAGAGACTCAGTCAAAATATACCAAAGTAAGATTGAAACAAGAAGTTTCTGAATGGTTAATGGATGTAGTTGTCATGGAGTTTATTAAGCCTTCCTGCAACAATGAATGAACCACACACATATGCCATTACAAAGTTCACTGAAAAACTTAAATTCATGGACAGGAATACATTATGCCTCATTCTTTATATTATGATTTTGCAGCTGCACAGACGATGTAATTTTTTTCAAGTCACAGTTCAGTAGTTACAGGTAGTTAGGTGGAAGTTGTGTTTAGGTTTTGAGTAGGATAAGTTATAAAATACGACTTTATAACGACTGAAAAAATCTTAATAATTGTCAATAACAGACAGGTAATAAACCAACAGAAAATAGCATGAACTGTGACTTAAACTTACCAAAAAATCTGATAAAAACAGACAGAAAAAAATAAAAATAAAATCACTTGTTTGTATAAGCACTGAAGAGTGAAGCTATTACAGGTTATTTACTGATGTATTTATGTTTTTAGATTTAAATGCAAATAGAAACCATACAGACATGTTTAATTGCATCAGACAGCAGGTCCAATTAAAGGGAATTTATGAATAATTTCATCAGCTATGTCTCTCTCTCTCACAAACTCCAACGGGTCTTGTAACACTGTGCAAAGTCTTAACCTGTGTTGAATAAAATAAGCCTCATCTATGAACGTGTGAACATGCTGAATATATTTAATATGGATTTAATTATGACATACACGCTCCCATGTGTAAAACGGAAATCAAAGTGGCTTTGTGCAGAACAAAAAGGCAGCAAGTGGGCTGCAGCAACAAAGATGCAACATTTTTATCCTACAACTCAGCTGTAATTATGAATAAATAGCTGAAAATAAGGCATCTGAGAGCTCTGAATGAGTCAAAGTCTTTATAATCACTCCTTTTGTTATCCTTTTAGTTTATTTTTCTAAGCAGCTTACCATTTTTTAAGATGTGTGTGTGTTTGTAAGCCCTAATGTGCTAATGCTTTAAACTGAAAAGGGGAAATGTCTTGTGAATATTTATAAAACTCAAGCCACATTAGATAAATATCTTCACTAAATACTTGCCTGTGTGCATTTTTTCCTTTTTAATCTCCATTTATTTATTTTTTTAAAAAGAAACTTGGCATTCTTTAAAGGGGTAGTAGGTGATCTGCCACATTGCTAACCAGTTAGGATGGGCGGATCGATTCTGAAGTATTGATATTTTCGATACTGAGAATATATCGAAAGGATCAATCCTTAGGTAAAAGTATCGACCTTTTCTGGGGGGGAATAAATAATTTAATATTATTTTAATATTTTAAAATAATATTAAAATATTATTTTAATATTATATTAAAATAATTTAATATAATAAATATAATAATTATAATAATTAAATATTATATAAATATTTACTTAAATAGTTACATGAATGGGAACTATAATATTCTTCCACAGTATCTCTGCTGATAGGTCAGTGTTATCTCATGGCACAGTGGTACAGACACCACACACACCCAGCGCAGGTTGACCCGAGAGCGGAGCTGTCGACATCATGACTGAATGTAAACAAAGTATGAACTGGAGTTATCGTAAAAGTAATCGGCTAAAGGAAAAAAAAATCAAAATTCAGTTGTTCCTACACAAAAACCTGGAAACTTTAAAGATTAAAATCCAAAAGCACAAATGAATATTGCAACTTAAATTTAAGATTCTATCCAAAGTTCTGCTTTGACCTTTAAATAAGCTGAAGAAATTATGTCTGTTATTTTGCATTTTATATGGTGCTGTTTAGTTCTGTAATTGTAATAAATGTAAAAAGAATAATATTTTATTTAATAATAATAATAATAATAATAATAATAATAATAATAATAATAATAATAATAAAGGTGATAAACATTTTTTAAAAAATCAATAAAATATTTCATTTAAGTATTGATAAGTATCGATTTAAGTATCGATATCAATGATACTTGTCTTGAAATACTTGGTATCGGAAACAAAAATATTGGTATCGCCCATCCCTACCATTCATTCATTTTCTTTTTGGCTTAGTCCCTTTATTAATCTGGGGTCACCACAGCGGAATGAACCGCCAACTTATCCAGCATATGTTCTATGCAGCGGATGCCCTTCCAGCCGCAACCCACCTCAGGGAAACATCCATACACACTCATTCACACTCATACATTACAGACAATTTAGCCAACCCAATTCACCTCTACCACGTGTCTTTGGACTTGTGGGGGAAACCGGAGCACACAACATGCAAACTCCACACAGAAATGCCAACTAACCCAGCCGAGGCTCAAACCAGCGACCTTCTTGCTGTGAGGCGACAGCACTACCTACTGCGCCACCGTGTCGCCCCATCCCTACCAGTTAGCATAATATCTTTGAAACAGTCCTCCCCTGCCGTCCAAAGCCACACCTCCCGAATCACAAACGAATGCACCTTAAAGATGACAGCAGACTTTCTCAGGTGCTGTGCTAAAGTGACTCTGCTAAGTGGTTGGCAGGTGGCTGTGCAGGAATTACAATTACTAGCCATACTTACATGCTATTTCAGACCGAATATTCAGAGTAGCATGGTAAACAATATAGGAAGCACGTCCAGGTTGTTATTTTTCAAAAATGAACCAATGTGATGTGAATATAAAACCAAATTCACCTCAGTAAAGCAGGCTAGGCAGAATATCGCTATTTACTGCTGTTTTGTTGTCTAAAAAAATACTTCAGCCATGGTGTAATCTTTCCCTTAGTGTGCAAAAGTAACTCCAATATTGATTCGGTTTTTAAAAAAAAAAATATTTCAGCATGTTACCTCTCTCTCTCTCTCTCTCTCTCTCTCTCTCTCTCTCTCTCTCTCTCTCTCTCTCTCTCTCTCTCTCTCTCTCTCTCTCAATTCAATTCAATCTCTCTCTCTCTCAATTCAATTCAGTTCAATTCAATTCAAAAGTTGCTTTATTGGCATGACAATTATTACAAATGTATTGCCAAAGCAGTTATAAAGTTTACAAAAATAAAAGAACATGCATATGTAATAATAAAAAAAAAACAGTAAATAGTAGAAGAAAAAAAATTAAAGATATATACATATATTATTATCCAATATATCATATTATTATTTAATATATCATATTATTATTCAGTATATTATATTATTATTTAATAAGTCATATCATATGTATCATATTATTATTCAGTATATCATATTATTATTTAATAAGTCATATCATTCATATGTATCATATTATTATTCAATATATTATATCATTCATATATATCATATTATTCATTTATATCAATAAAAATAGTAATAGATCAGAAAAAACTGTACATTTAACAATCAACATTGTAGGATAAAACAGTAATAATTTTTTTTAAATAGTAATAATCAGGATATTTACAATGATTCAATTATAATCATTTAGATGTGTGTGTGTGTGTGTGTGTGTGTGCGTGTGTGTGTGTGTGTGTGTGTGTGTGTGTGTGTGTGTGTGTGTGTG
>CAIGQQ010039592.1:5002828-5016304 GCA_903798035.1 Danio albolineatus | reverse complement strand
TGTGTGTGTGTGTGTGTGTGTGTGTGTGTGTGTGTGTGTGTGTGTGTTTGTGTGTTTGTTAAGTTTCGTATTGAGTTTAAAATATTACTTCTTACATATAAAGCATTAAATAATCTAGCTCCTGTTTATCTAACCAACCTTCTGTCTCGCTACAATCCAACCCGCTCTTTAAGATCTCAAAACTCAGGGCTTCTAGTAGTACCCAGAATAGCAAAATCAAATAAAGGGGGTCGAGCCTTCTCATTTATGGCTCCTAAACTCTGGAATAGCCTTCCTGATAATGTCCGAGGCTCAGACTCTCTCTCTCAGTTCAAAACTAGATTAAAGACCTATCTTTTTAGTAAAGCATACACTCAATACGTCACTTAGCTGTATGATGCATGAATGTGCTCCACGCATCTCATTTATATACACTATGAACTGCAGCTACGCTAATTATTTTCTTTGTTCTCTATTCCAACTGGGGATACTCATCCCCAGGCCCCCAAAGACTTTGCAGCGCCACGGATGCGATCCAAGACCCGTGACGAGACGATCCCAAGGCTCCTTAACCCTGGACCTCGCTGTATCCCGAGCAGCTGCTTGGCGGAGTAGCAAGCAAGAGACGGATTCCTATGACCCTCCAAGGACAGACGAGCCTCGAGTTCTCCAGCCTCCGGCGACTAGACTGCAGCTAGAGCTGCGCACCGATGGATTACTCTTCAGTGTTTGAACTCTAAGTAGTGAATATTAAACAAAACTGAACTGAACTCAGCTATATACTAGCTATTAATTTACTAGCTAATAACTAAACTGTCATTTTCAATTTACTATAACCTTCTATGTGAAGCTGCTTTGACACAATCCACATTGTAAAAGCGCTATACAAATAAAGGTGAATTGAATTGAATTGAATTGAATTGTTTGTGTGTTTGCAAGCGCATCACTGATGTTTTTATTGGTCTCCTCTCTCTTTTTGTGACAGGCATTAATGTATTGTGCCGCTAGAAGGATACAGTCAGTTTTTTCCCCCAGTAAATATTGAAGCTGTGTTTTATTGTCTAGCTCCGTCAATTGTGGGTAAATGCTTAGTAGTTTGAGGTAGAATGTTTCTCAGATGTGCTCATAGTTTGTGCAGCAGGTGAGAAAATGTTCCCCTGTCTCCACCTCTGCCAGGGCACATTGTGGGCAGATGCGGCTCTCTCTGGGTTGCCAGTTCTGCCTGTATCGGCCCGTCTCTACAGTCAGACTGTGAGCACTCAGTCTGTATTTGGTCATTGTTGTTCTTAATTTACTGTCCTTTACTGCACTCAGATATGCTGCTGTGGTATAATCTCTGTTTAGGTCTAAATAACACTGAAGTTTACTCTGTTTTCCTGCTGCTTCACTCCAGTAAATCAGATACTCTTCTTTGCTGCATTTATCATTTGATTTGGCTTAATTTTGTGGATGAGCATATCCGTGTCCTGATGCTTCCTGCTGTTAGTCATATTCGTTGTGTTGGGTTGTGTTTGGAGCTTCAGGACCATCTGAATCAGAGGGCTTTTTTCAATGTCCATTTCTTGGTTTTTGAGGGCTTTAAAATTATAAGAATTGGGGTCACTCATTTTAATGTGTTTCCAAAATTTGACCGCTCGTTTCTCAATGCGCATAAGTAGAGGGTACTGGCTTAAAACTGCCCTGCATGCATTATTGGGTGTGTTCCTCTGTACCCTGAGGATGCTCCTACAGAACTCTGCATGTAGGCTTTCAACTGGATTCTTAACCCACTTATCAAACTCGTGACTAAGGAGAGGACCCCACACTTCACTCCCATATAGCACTAATGGTTCAATCACTGACTGGAAAATTTTGAGCCAGATTCGAACTGGGATTTCTATTTGTGTTGATTTTTTTAATGGCGTAAAAGGCCCTTCTCGCTTTCTCTTTCAGTTCATTCACAGCCAGATTTAGTTTTCCATTAGCACTTATCTTCAACCCAAGGTATGTGTAGCTTGTGACAGGTTCAACCTTTGTCATACCAAGGGTGAAACTATGTTTCTTTCCCTGACCTCTGGGTTTTTTTTCTGGAACATTAGGGTTTTGGTTTTCTTTGGGTTAATGGTCAGGGCCCAGGTCTGACAGAAGCTGTGCAGGATATCCAGCTGCTGCTGTAGACCCTCCTGTGTTGGCGACAGCAGCACCAGATCATCCGCAAACAGCAGGAACTTTACACTGGAGTCGTATAGTGTGAGACCCGGCGTATCTGCTTGCTCTAGAAGCATTGCCAATTGATTGATGTAAATATTGAAGAGGGTCGGTGACAGTGGACAGCCCTGTCTCACATCCCGTCCCTGAGTGAAAAATTCTGTTCGCTTATTTCCAATTTTAATTGCGCACTGATTGTTCGAATACATTGTTGTTATAATGTTGTATGTTTTACCGCCGATACCTGATTCTAGAAGTTTAGCCAGCAGACCTTCATGCCAAATTGAATCAAATGCTTTCTAAAAATCTACAAAGCAAGCAAATATTTTGTTTTTGTTTTGATTGACGTATTTGTCAATCAGAGTCTGAAGAGTGAAGATATGGTCTCAGGTTCTGTAATTTGGCAGAAACCCAATCTGACTTTTGCTGAGGACGTTGTGCTCTGTAAGGAAGCCTATGAGTCTGGTGTTAATGATGCTGCAGAATAGCTTCCCCAGGTTACTGCTCACACAGATGCCTCTGTAATTATTAGAGTCTGATTTGTCTCCACATTTGAATATGGGTGTTATTTATCATTTATTCCATATGTCGGGAAAATGACCAACACTCAGAACCAAATTGAACAATTTCATTATGGCCATCTGGAGTTTGTGATTTATGTTTTTAATCATTTCATTAAGGATACCGTCTGGACCACTTGCCTTTTTTGTTGGTAGGACTTGTATTTTATCTAGTAGCTCTTTTTCAGTGATTGGGTAGTCTAACGGGTTTTGGTATTTGCCAAATATTTGCTCTGCATGGGTTAATTTATTATATATATGCGATTGTTCAGTACTCATGTTTATTTTACTAAACAGTTTTTCAAAGTGGTTTTTCTAGGTGTCTCCATGTTGTATTGTCAGCTCTTCACATTTCTTTTTATTAAGGAGGTTCCAGTTGTCCCAGAAATTGTTTGAATCAACAGATTCTTCAATAGTTTTAAGCTGTTTTTTCTTGTTTTTATATTTTTTAAGTTCCTCGCAGTACTGAACACGTAAATCTGTATTCTCTGGTTGTCTGTGTTTTTGATTTGCTAGTTGTCTTAAGTTTTTCCTTATTGTTTTACAATCAAAGTCAAACCATTTTTCATTCTCTTGTTTCTGTTTAAAAGTTTTCTTAGTAGTTTTAATATTAGAAATAGTTGCCAAATAATCAAATATGTAATTTATGTTTTCTACAGCTAAATTAACACCCTCTTCATTATGAGCATAACTATTTTCCATAAATTCATCCAAAAGTAAACCTATTTGGGTAAACCTCTCTCTCTCTCTCTCTCTCTCTCTCTCTCTCTCTCTCTCTCTCTCTTTCGTGTGTGCACATGAACACACAGCAAGTGTTCAAATCTTCATTTGCTGACAGACAGTTTGAGCTGCTTGTCAAAATTATAGGAAATGTTGGCTTGACAATATTTAGTTGGATGAACATTTTTTAGTCTTATGCTGCACCCAGAATATAAAAATACATATAAATACATTTAGATCATTGACTTTAATCAGTACTGTTGGAATGTGAAGAGACTTTCAACTAGGGGTGCATTTCTCCAACAACGATATAACTCGTGACTGAACTATCATAGTATGATGCATCGTTTAGGAAAAGAACAATATAGTGATGAGTGTTTCCCAAAACCCATAGTTTCTCTGTCGCAGTTCCATTGTTTGAACCACATTAGTTATAACGTAAAACGCCCACAATGGTGCTCTAAACGGGTTGGTAACAACTTCTTTAGAGAAGAACCCCTTAATTTTTTTGTGCAAATGATGTTGTTTTACTCACACATGCATTTAAATGAATTTCTATAATAACTGAAATATATGTAAACGGCACATACAGAGCCAATGTTTCCTTTACAAGTATTATTGAGAACATTACATGTTCTATTCTAAAATATAAAATCACTTACAAAGGCTAACACGTATTGTAATATCATATATGAGTCATATAAATAAGTAAATAAATAATGAGGCTATTTATTAAGAAATTTTATTTTATATTTATTATTTATTAGGAAATGAAAAAAAAATCCTACTTTAATAATAATAATAATAATAATAATAATAATAATAATAATAATAAATAGGATGTTGTTTATTTATTTATTTATTTATTTATTTTTTATTTTTTAAAGTTTACTTTTACAATTTGATACATGCAAACCACTGCAGAAATGTTCAAACCAACAGGCCCATGTCATATATGCTACATTTCTTAATACAAAACCTACTATATAATAAAAGCATTAACCTATGCTATGTTTTTTCACAATGTTTCTAGCAATGACTTTAAAAAATATACTAGCTTTGGAGACGTTACAAATTCCGCTCTGCTGTGTTTAAAAAAATTACATATATTTTTCAAAGTGCACTGTGAAGGGAGCGCAACTGTAAACATGAAGATCGCTAAAACTGAACTGTAAAAATACTTTGAAAGCAAATTACACTTACGAGAGATGACTTTAATGCTTAAAAAATCATCCCAAGTTTAAGTGTTAGAATGTTCTAAACGAAGAGGGCATAAGTGGGATAACGGGGAATAGCCAGGAACTATGTTTCTAACTACTAGGTGTAGCTGCAAATGCACAAGTTTGCGACACAGTTTGCGAATGTTGGTTGAAACGACTGAAATCTCTCTTTTTGGTCTTCTTTTAGTTTATTTTTAAAAGTAAGTTTGTAGTGTGCTTGTTTTTAAGATTAGTTTATAAATTACACAAATCAGGTTCACACATGATAAATGTCAGCACTAGATAAGTGTTCATTAAACGCTATATATATACAAACAAGAACAAACATATACAAAACAACATTTTATTTATATTATATATATATATATATATAATGTTGTTTTGATAAACAATTACTCAAATCAAGCCAGACATATTGCAGGTGAAGGAATAAACATATAAATCAAATCCGCACTATACTGTATTTACATGTCAGCACAAGATTCTCTTTATTATGTAATTTATTCTCCATTTGGTTCATGTTTGAATGTGATTTCTTTAAGATGTGTTTCTATATGTGCTAAGATGCTATAATGAGACACATTGCCGGTGGATGAATAGTGACAGCGTGAGGTCCACATTTATAATTCTCATTTAGTATTCCTTTTGAAAGCAAGTTGACATTCTTTAAGATAAGGGCCTATGTTTGTTTCAAAATTATAATATGCTATAAATGGAAAAATGGCAAGTGGATGAATAATTCTATAAATCAGGTCTATGCCTGATACACAAGTATTAATACATTTTGCTCTTCATTTGGCTAATTTTTGAAAGTGAGTGTCACGTTAGTGTAAATAATCAAGGCATAAATGGATCCAAATGCAAGTGAGATTTTTATTAGTATAAAGTGAGTGCAGCAAGGGTAACAGACAGCAATATCAGCGTGGACAAAGACTGAGACACTAGAGCCACAACAGGTAACCTCAAGAGGGCAAGTCCAAGCCAATCCCGACGAGACACAAAATAATCATGAATACAGCGTAACGAATTGACAATGATGTCCTGGCTCTCCGATATAAAATAGGTGAGCTAAGTGCCATTAGCTGAAACTGCTGATCCCCGCTGATCACGTGATGTAAACAAACACGCATCGGATCACATGGAAGCCACCACACAGACACACTTAGACAACAATAAACATGAAAAGCCAGAATGTATGCTTCTGACAATCGTAACAGTGAGTTAGAATTAGGGCTCCACGATAAAGGCTCGTGCACACCGGTACGCTTTTCGTTTGCGTTTATCATCAGCATTTTTCGAAACGTTTTTCCGCATTCAAGCCCAAGCAATTTTCTCTGCCATCAAGCAGAAGAGTATGCAAAATCCCTCCTTGACGTTAGGTGGCGCACAGGGTGGCGCCAAGCTTCTGATACCCACTTGTTACACAGAAGAAGAAAAGAGAAAGTTGACATGCTTGTTGTTAGTGATTGGCAAAGCATGGATGGTTCAAGTAGCAGCTCTAGCAATGAAGAAATAATTTTTGTTCACCAGTGCAATAAGCAGCTCCACGTTCATATCGCCTCTGGGCATCTTCTTGAATATGCACTCGCACTGACAGTTTTGCGCTTGAGCGCCTCCAAGTGGTGTTTACTGTAACTCAGCGGCTCCATACACGTGAACAAATGTGCCAATCTGTTTTGTGGAGAAGGTTTTGACGTGGCGCATCGAAACTAAAATAATGAGCATGAGGCGTTTCTTTAAAAATGACGTTTTTACGCCTGCCGTTTTGTGCGTTGGTGTGCACAATCACACTGATGCCCTTTATTTAGTCACGAGGCGTGAAATGTTGACCGAAAGCGCGAGCAAAAACGTCTCGGTGTGTACGGGCCTTAAGTCAAAATAAAATTGCGATTTATCAAAAACTTTGATTTTCAAGCACATCTTGTCAGGAAAGCTGTGAACTTTGATATCAGAATTGCATAGCTTGTCATTGAAGGATGGCTCTGCTCCATCTGAAAGTGGGTAGTGGTGATTTATAGCTCTTTACAGAACTGGCTTTACTGACGAAATACACTGGAAAATCACTTTTGATTAATCATGTAATAATAATAATAATAATAATAATAATAATAATAATACCTTACATTTGTAATGCTTTTTCTGGACACTCAAACCGCTTTACACATTTTTTCGGGGAATCTCCTCATCTACCACCATTATGTAGCATCCACCTGCACCAGACTGCACACCACACACCACACACCAGCTGATTGGTGGAGAGGAGACAATGGAGATAATTAATATATGGGCATAATTAAGAGACCATGATAGACAGTGGCCAGTGGGCAAATTTGGCCAGGATGCCGGGGTTAAACCCCTACTCTTTTTTGAAAGACGTCCTGGGATTTTTAACAACCACAGAGAGTCAGGACCTTGGTTTAATGTCCTCACCTCACTGAGCAGTATGGAGTGCCAATCAATATACTGGGGTGTTAGGACCCACACAAACCGCAGGTTGAGTGCCCCCTGCTGGTCTAACTAACCCCAGCACTTTTGGCAGCAACCTAGCTTTTCCATATGGTCTCCCATACACTTACCTGTTACGGATGGGTGACACTGACAACAGAGTTGAGGATCCAAGAGCAGTTTTAATATAAAAAAAAACAGTATAGCAGATATCAATGGGGCAAAATCAAAAATCGTAGTCGAAGAACAGGCGGAAAGTCAAAAGGCTGGCGGCAGGCGAGGATAAACAAATAGCAAGGCTAAGGTCAAAACACAGAAAAACAAGAACAAAAGAAACGCGTTGTAGAGTCACAAACAGATAACAATACTTAGCAAGGATAGTGTGTGTATGCGCTGCTTATGTAGGGACTGACTGTGGAGATTGCTGGTGATCGTGACACTTACCAATCAGGCACAGCTCTGCTTAGCTTCAGTGGGTGACCATGTGAGAGTTGCAGAGAACTAGCTGCTGGCTTGGCCTTGTTTTTTTTAAATTTTTTATTTTATTTTATTTTATTATTATTTTATTTTATTTTAATTTTTTTAATTTTATTTTATTTTATTTTATTTTATTTTATTTTAGTTATTTTAATTATTATTATTACTATTTTTTATTTTGTGTATTTCATTTTCCACTGTGTTCTGATGCTCTTGTTAGCGCTTTGAGCCTGAGAAAAGCGCAAAATAAATAAAATGTATTATTATTATTATTATCATTATCATTATTATTATTATTATTATTATTATTATTATTATTATTAGCATTCTTTATGACATGCATGTTTGTTTCTTTAAAAATGAATGTGCTAGTAGCTTTTTGATAAAGAACTGCACAAAGAATAGTAAGTGCACTTTAGGCACTCACTGGATATGGTTTTAGACACATTCGCTTTGAAAGACGTCTTGATTGATGTTTTGACTTCGTTGATTGACTAGACTGATTGCTAATTCACAGCCACATTCATGAGGTAAATATTGTTCTCTCTGCTAACTAAGCAATTCATTCCCAACATTTAAGCATTCTTGTCCTCTAAGTCATTAAATATTTTTAGGTTTAAATGCCCATAAAACGTGGGAAGAGTTTGTATGTTGTTCTGCTGACTGTCTGCTAGATAGGGTGCCCCAGCATCACCTGAGATTTAAGACATATTCTGTTGACATTTTGACAGCACAGTGTGGCAGGGATGCATTTTTACGAATGTGTTGCTGTTGCATGCTGTCGCTCTTAATAAAGGCATCCCAGGCTCCTCAGCTCAAAGATTTCACTTGCCATAGCTTGAGATGCTTTAATATAAGAGCGATTTAAACAACTGTGTTTTCTTGCAGTGCAAAGTTAGCATGTCTAAATGAAGACTTTGCCAATCATTAACTTGTAGACCGTTTTAATTCCACTTTTTATTAAGTGTCCTTAACTAATATGTACTTACACTGAAATTAATATTTCGTTACAGTGTACTTATTGTGTAAATACATGTTTTTACATTGCACTTACGCTTGATTAAATACCTGTATGTAATTACATCTGTAAATAATTACTGTAATTACATTTGTAAATACACTATTGACCATCCCTTACACCTCAACCCACCCTTAAACCGACCAATACCACCAAACTTGTCCTTAACCCTACCCCTATCCCAACGCAAGAGCACCACAAGTGTTCTCAAATACATTATGAACACAGTAAGTAGATTGTATTTATTTTTTGATGCAAGAACATAGTAGTTAAGGACACTTAATATAAAGGGGGCTAATAATTCTGACTTCAACTGTATATAGGAGGGCAAATATTTTTTTTATTCAATTTCACACTATATGAGATATCAGAGTACATATCATTTGTATCATCACAACACTTTGTGGAAAAGGGAAAAGCAAATGAATTATTAAATAACAGGCAGCTTCAAAAAATCCTATTTAAACTCATTAATTAACAACACATTCATGAAAATTGTTGTTAATTAATGAGTTTAAATAGAAATTGTAAAAATGCTTTTATTCTAGCCTTAATAAAACTAATAAGACTTTCTCCAGAGGAAAAAAATATCAGACATACTGTGAAAATTTTCTTGCTCTGTTAAACATAATTTGCAAAATATTTTTAAAAGAAAAAAAAATCTAAGTGAGGCTAATAATTCTGACTTCAACTGTATATATTATATATTTCCCATGTGATGTTTAATAGAGCATGGTCATTTTCACAGTATTTCCTGTTATATATTACATTTGACAGAAATAAAGGCAGTTTTTATTGAAAAAAGAATAAGGTCAATATAATTATAATACTTTTTTCTCAGTTACCTACAAAACAAACCATTATTATGCAATGACTTGCCTGATTAATCTCATTTATCTAATTAACTTAATTAAACCTTTAATTTGAAGTAATTCATATCTTACAAAATAACTAGTAAATAGCATGCTGTCAACAAATATGTTTAAAAATACACGTTACAAATACAGTATGTATACACAAACACACACACACACATATTTAATAAGGATATTAATAAGAATTTAATTGATACGAATATAAGATAAGATATTGCGCCACGGTGGCATAGTGGGTAGCACGATCGCCTCACAGCAAGAAGGTCGCTGGTTCGAGTCTCGGCTGGGTCAGTTGGCATTTCTGTGTGGAGATTGCATGTGCTCCCCGTGGACACGTGGATTTTCTCCTGGTGCTCCGATTTCCCCATGTCCAAAGAAATATGGTACAGGGGAATTGGGTAGGTTAAATTGTCCATAGTGAAGGAGTGTGTATGGATGTTTCCTAGAGATGGGTTGCAGCTGGAAGGGCATCCGCTGCGTAAAACATATGTTGGATAAGTTGGTGGTTCATTCCGCTGTGGCGACCCCGGATTAATAAAGGGACTAAGCCAAAATGAAAATTAATAAATGAATGAATAATAAGATATTTAATAATAAATATGTTCCTGCTTATTTTTAGATTTTGTTTATACAACAACAAACAATGGCTTTTTCTTAATTCCAAGAATTCAGAGAATGGACTTGTGTTCTTGTGGAGAACGGTCTTGCCAGGTCTCCTCGGAAGAATGAACTTGAGAGACCACGAGGACGGAGAACGCGTCCTGTGAGGAATGAGATGCTGTGTTCTTCCTGATGGTCACATGACCCTCACACATCTTTAACCGAAACTTATTTAAACATTACAGCATTCATACAACAATTTATTGTTTTTATTTATTGTTTCACAATATATACTGCATAAAGACTTCACAAATATATGCAGCACATCACAAATAAAAGATTTGAATAAGAATTTCAACAAACAAACACCCTTAATATGTTTATGCCTTTATTAAGATTTTTACGTTAATGTTTACTTTCACCGTCTCATTTCGGGAAACTCCTGAGGTAAATCAGTACATCTCTGAACTTTAATAATAAATCTATACGAAATGCTGCGCTTCCCACCTCCAGTCGCAATGACTTCTCGGACTTCTAGAGCGAGTTCGCTGCTCAAGTCTGCATCGGTGCATCCTCGGTAACAAAAACACATCCGGGAACTTTCACGTGTCCTCCGTTCTTGCGGTCTTGAGTAATGGAACTGAACTTTGGCAGTTGATGATGACATTACACGAGAACACAAGGACGCAAGATCGCTGAAGAACGCATATTGAGAAACAGCCAATGGCTTCACTCGAGGGGGTGGGATGGTGGCTCAGTGGTTAGCACTGTCACCTCACAGCAAGAAGGTCACTGACCAGAAGGCCATTTTGTGTGGAGTTTAAAACAAATGGCAGACTAATTGGCGGTTCATTCTGCTGTGGCAACCCATGATAAACAGAGACTAAGCTGAAGGAAAGTGAGTGAGTGGGTGCCACTTGATCTTTTCTCATCTCATCTCTCACAAACTAGATACCTGCTCTCACTCACATCATCAACATCAATCTCTTCATACTGGTACTTTTCCCAAAGCATTTAAACAAGCTGGAATAACACCACTTCTTACAAAACTCCCCCTTAACCCAGCACTACAGAGTGGTATCCCTTCTTCCATTCAATACACGTTGTGTTCAATCAGCTCTCTGCCTTACACAGAACATCCTCCTGAACGGCAACGAGCCTGGCTTAAAAAGAGGACTTTCAACCAACCCTGCGCTCACAACCAACACTCAATTACCATGGCAAATGCTCAAAATCACAAACGACAACTGCGACAACTGCATGTTTTTGTTAGTGTGTGGGATGTTTTAATTAAAATCTACTTTTCTGACATTATAATTCTCCCATGAACACATTCATAAGGCAGATTAAACAGCGGTCTTGAAATGCATGTAAATGTGTTGGTTGGATGACATACTTTGGAAGCTCATTAGTCCAGCTGCATTATGCATGAGCACTGTTCAGCCTGGCCTATCACTCTTTTGTGAACATCTCCATAATACACACAAAGAGAACATTCAAAGGGGGAAACAATTGCATAAGAAGAGCCTGGAAGAAGAGGACAGGTGGAGAAGAAAGAGATTGTAGAGCAAGCTTTCTATTTAGGGCTCAGAAAGCTCAACGAAACATCATGTTATAGGGAAGAGCTTTCAGTTTTCTTCCAGAACATCAAAGTCTCAAGTGGAGGAAACCAATCAGCTTTTTGCTGACACTCTTAATGTTGCACAGGGAGAAAGGAAAGGTGAGCATTTGTTTGAAAGTTAGTACTCATTTTGATTTACTATTGTTTAAATACTGAATAGAGAGAAGTGCATTAAGAGCGTAAAAAATACAGTGAAATCTGATCTAATTTGATGCATTTCAGAGTGAAAAAGCATTTTAATTAAAAACAAAAGATGCACATTCATTCTGAGGATTGAAACAAGTGGATTTAATACGTAAACAAGGGGTCTGTTGAAAAAAAGAGGTTTAAATGAAAAAAAACTGTCTTTTTAATAAAAAAGTAAAGACAAACATTTTCTTAAAAAAAAAAAAGAGCATTATTATCCATGCAGTGTTGCTGTGAGAGATGAACGAGGCCAGTGATGTGAGAGCTAACAAACATCCAAAAAATACATGTATTTTTCTTGGATAAATGACATTAAATCAAATATAGAATGTTTATATGCAACATTTTATAAATTAAAACCCAGAAAAGTATATATAGTAAATAAAATAAATTTGGTGACACTTTATTTCAACGGTCCATTTGAGAATCAGTACACTAAAACTACTTAAAACTACTTTAATCTACATAACATCTGACATTCAACAGACAATAAGAAACAGATAAGAAACTTTGCAAGTACATGTTAACTTACACTAACCCTACCCTAACCCCAACCTAACAGTCTACTTATAATCCAATGAGAATTAGTTGCAATATAACTTAACAAAATAAACTGTGACCATAAATTTTGACAAATTCATATCAAACTGACTTCTGCCTATTCAATAAAATGAAGCTTAAACTGAACAAAATTGCTTGTATATTTAAAAGGCAATTTCAAAGAAATCCTACATTGAGAAACACTCTATTTAGACTGTTGGGTTTGATATAAATTGGAATAGATTTCTCAGTTTTTTTCTTTCATTCGCCCACATGATTTTGTGACAGAATATAACAAGATTGGCTGTATCATGGCAAGCAGTTGAAGTCACATCCAGAGCTTTAAAAAATAGCTTCTAGATCTCTTTAAATCCAAAGGAAAAAAAGGAAGAAGAGAGAAAAGAAATACTATTGATATCTTCTTCTTGATATCCTGATATGAATTAAAGGAAATGTCATCTGTGGGTGTGACATCAAACAGCTTTTTAATAGCATCTCACGTAAAGGCCACTGTTATCTTTTTCGAGTTACGAATACTCTACTAATGGGAAAAAGACATGTCAAGTCAAGAGAAGGTATGAGATAAAATGACCTGCTTATTAAAATCCTGTACAATAGTGTTTGTTTTTTTAAAAAACAAACATTTTTTTGGTTTAATTAGGATGACTATCAAAAAACATTAAACAGCTGTTTGAAACAAACAACATAATTCTATTTTGATTATAGATCATAAACAGTGTTAACAACAACTCAAACAAATGCCATTGGTGTAGCATATGCTTTTACTTTAGCATATGGGACTATTGTTCTGAATTTCAGTGCTGTCTATGAAGAATTCAGATGCAAAAACATCTAAGTGCCATCTGAAATCACTTTTATGGCAAAGAATAGATCATTTTCATTACCTTTAAAATAAAATAACTGAACAAACTTAGGAGACTGGGAAAATGCTCTCTTTAAAAAACTATTCCAGATGGCACTTAGAGATTTTTGCACCTGAACGTATATATATATACGTTCAGTATATATATATACGTATATATATATA
>CAIGQQ010039592.1:4963277-4982828 GCA_903798035.1 Danio albolineatus | reverse complement strand
ATATATATATTAAAAAGTTTTCAAATAAAATAAAACAACCATAGGTGATTTGGATTTCTCCACTGTAAATCAGAAATGGACATTTCAAGTACTTGTATTTGGTAAATACTGTACTCTTAGCACTTTTTTTTTACAAGTCAGACTGCTCATATAGTAATCTAAATCATGTAAACCATGCAGGTGTTCACTTGAACTCAGAGATATTTTATGCAAAAAACACTTGAACATCAACTGTACTCCGACATCAAACAGACTGGGTTCAGGACCAAAAAAGTTGATCTAAAAGTACCCACTTTTAACCGTTTAGTGTGCACTTTCTGGCTGTTCAAGTATTAATTGAGAACTTTGTGATTTTAATTGCTCGGCTGTCTAGTTGTGTTTCAGAGATCTGACCCAATGCTCTTTTCACACATTGCACTTGCTGCTCCATGTTATGCTGTGCACAAATGCAGTGGCGTACAGCTATGTCTCTGTAGCTAGGAATAGATTCTGAATGCCAAGCAATTACCATCTGAGTGCATTGCTCTACGAGACACAAACCATGTCCCCTGACGCCTTATGCGTAATGGCTTCCGTTTTACTTTTCAAAAGTTGTTCTGCAAAGGTTCCCTCTGGCTTTAATATAATTTCCTGAGAATCAGTGAAGGAATAGATGAACGCTTAAAAGATCTGTGTATTTCAACACAACCATAAACACTCACACATGAACGTGAGCGACACCGGTTTCCAGGTGAACACATGATGATTTCAATAGCATTTGAAACACTTTTTTTATGTTGCTAAAGCTCTGTAGATATGAAGGTGTGTAGTATAGACATTTTACACATACATCATCCACCATGCTTTTTGAACACTATGAGTCAGTCTGTTGTCATTTTCAGTTTTATCCACTGAAAATGAAGATTGCCATCATTTACTCATCATCAAGCTGACATTCTTTCCTTCTTCCATCAAAGACAACGCAGAAAATGTAAAGATTGCCAGCTTATTTGCATGCAATCACAATTATGTTGGACTGAAGCAGACAAGCTTAAAAAAATGAAACAAAAGCACTCAGAATGTGGAATACATGACTCATACTGTACAGTACATTTAGTTTCTTCTAAATATATAGTGATGAAAATCAAACTGAAATGTAATTCTTTTTTGAATAATAATGATAATTAAAAAAAACATTGTAGTAACCAATTATAAATTTAAAATGGATTCATTTAATTAATTTGCTTAGCTGGGCCATAAACGCACAGTAGCATGTAAATTGATTTAGAAAGTCTTAAACAATGATTGTTACTCAGGCTCAAGCACCGCTGAATGTGTCGTAGCACCACTTGAAAAAGGAGCACAGCATGCAGAAGATCCTGTATACTCCTCTGATTATGAAGTGGCTGCACCTGCAGAACTGCATTTGCCAATTTCATCAGCATTTCATTAGGCCTTTTTAAACATACATTTCAGAGTGATTAGTCATCTAATGTAATGTGTGTATTTATATAGTGCATTTACTGTCTATGGCCATACACCCAAAGCGCTTCACAATCATGAGGGGGAGGTCTCTCCACACAGTGTGCAGCATCCACTTGGATGATGCAACGGCAGCCAGAGGACAACCATGCCAGTACGCTTACCACACACCAGCTATAGACAGACAGCGATAGAGCCAATTCAGTGGATAGGGATGATTGTGAGGCCATGATGGAGGGGATTTGGCCAGGACACCGACCAGTTACACCCCTGCTCTTTACAAGAAGTGCCATGGGATTTTTAATGATCACAGAGAGTCAGGACCTCCGTTTAACGTCTTAACCAAAAGACGGAACCTGTCCCCTGCATATTTGCTGGGGCATAGGACTCGCGTAGGTTGAGCGCCCCCTGCTGGCCTCACTAACACCACTTCCGACAGCTACCTAGTTTTCCCATGTGGTCTTCCATGCAGGTACCGACCAGGCTCAGCCCTGCTAAGCTTCAGTGAGTAACCAGTTTTGGGCTGCAGGGTGATATGGCTGTGGTATATCTTAGAGATTCCCCAATCTCCATCAATAGACTCTGTGTGACCTCTTTGCGATTTTCATATGATTTCAGCATGCACCACACTGTATGGCAAGATCGCATGTGTTGTAAAGCCAAAGCTCACGATTCATGCACGACTCAGAAGTGGCTTGACTGCTCACACTATGCATATGACATCAACACCTCATAGCCCTTCTTATTTGTTTAATGTGGGTTGGAAAACCCACCTATAGAATGAAGTGTGAAGCTTGGGTGGAAATGAAGAAATTAAAAAAACACCATTTCATTTCCCTA
This sequence comes from Danio albolineatus, assembly GCA_903798035.1. Taxonomy (NCBI): domain Eukaryota; kingdom Metazoa; phylum Chordata; class Actinopteri; order Cypriniformes; family Danionidae; genus Danio; species Danio albolineatus. Next base: position 4,980,527 of record CAIGQQ010039592.1, on the reverse strand, counting down.
ATTAGAGCTGTCTCTCACAAATATGTGAACAGAATATCATACACTTTTGTTTCTGTGCATTCTGGAATATATCTTTACTATTGCAACTCTGTACCTATGTGTACCCGAATGTGTGCATGCCTTTTTCTATTTTGTGCAGTGAGGGGAAACAAATGCTGGATAAGTTGGCGGTTCATTCCGCTGTGGCGACCCCAGATTAATAAAGTGACTAAGCTGAAAAGAAAATGAATGAATGAATGAATGAATGAGAATTTAATTGCCTTTCAAGGCAGTACAAAGTTAACATTTAGCCTGATTCAATGAAGAGTCACACGAGTCAGATATTCAGCTCAGAAACGGATCCAAAATAGCACAGTGTATTCCTGACTTGACTGAAAGGGAAATAATCTTACAGACATGTGCAGTTTGAGGACAAAAACCTGAAAAAAATGTCTTAAAATACAACATCTGAACAGTCTCTTTTGGTGTGGTAACCATAGTTTAAGTTGGGTAATTAAGTAGACTTACATTATTCTCTAGTAATTGAATGGCCTGCCATCAATTCCTTAAGATATATAATTTTTGAAACTTGAATTTAAAACTGTCAACCTTTCAAAGTTCTTTCTATAAACGTATCTTATTCTGTGGACTTAAATCGCTAGAATTGCAAAACAGAATCTTAATGTGTACAGTGTAAAATTTCTTTATGAATCCAAATTGTTTTAAATGACTCATTTTTTAATTCCAATGGTCGCAGCTCAAAGACACATAAGCAGCCATTTTGAGGTTTTGCAACCCATGACCATATGATGAATTTCAAATGCCATCTCTCATGAATCTGAATGCTAGCTCTTATTTCCAGGCAACATAACATTATAATTAAGACCAATTTTAGGCCAATAAAAGTAGAAAAGAAATTAGCCTTGACTTAATGCCTCAGTCTTTGTATTCGTGAGCATTAACGTCATAAGCATAATCCACAATGAACCACTGTATGAATGTTTGTGCTAATGATAAAGACAGAGCTTAAAATAACAGGAGTAGTTTGATTTGTATGTGTGTTAAGAGAAAATAAAGCCTGTGTTAAGGTGAAGGGCCATTTAGTGCTCTCTTGTAAGGTAAAGTGAGGAGGAGGGCTCTATTGAAATGTTCAAAGAGAACATGGAGACATGAGTGTCCTTTACAGCTTCTCATCTTTCTCCACTCTTCTCAGACCCATTGATTGACGAAATGTTGTTTTTCTGCAAAGATGGACTGAAGCTTAAAGGGCCCAGTTTGAAACTCAAGGGGTTAGGCATTAAATCTTTAATCCTGTAACTTCAACCCAAAACAGAGGCTTCAAATTGTCTTACACAATAGTTTTTAAAGCACACTAAGAAAAAAAAGGGCACAAAACTTATCATTGGGGCAGTACCCTGGGGTAAAAAAGTCAAAATGTACATAATTATAACTTATATCTCTGAACGTACAAAGGATTACTTTTACAAGTACATATTATTATCAAAAGTTTCTCAAAATGGGGGTCGCTTGGTTCCAAAATCAGCAAGGTTCCAAAAACCTTTACAATTATATTTTATCAATAAACAGAGGATGAAAATAGTTTTAACTTAAAATAAATTTAATATACTTAATATTTAATAGTTGCATAAAAACAACAACAACATGCAAATAAAAAGCCATTAGCCTTTTAATTATTATTATTTTTTTAAGATGATTGTGAACCCTGGGATTATTATGCTGGATTAACGTCACAGCAATAGAGTTAGCTGCAGAAGATTGATTTTACAGCACAATGTTAAACTCTGACACCTTTATGGCACTCACATACATTAAAAATAAAGCCCATGTCTGAACATGGAGGATGATCTCCAAGTGGCGTTCTTCAAAGTTATACCAAGAATAGTCTTGTGATATAAACATTGTGCCCACCATTTTCATTAAGTGAGGTTAATATTAAATTTAACAAATAAATAATGACTATAAAAATTATATGATTGTTAGACTGTTACACTTTTTTGTGTTATCAGCATGCTCGTGTTTATAAAAGTTCCTATTGGTGTGTGCACACCATTGTGTGCAATATTTCTATGTTTATAACCACCTCCGAGCATAGTGGGGGTCGCAAGTCACTGGAATTTTTATTTTAGGGGTATCGGGTTAAAAAGTTTGAGAACCCCTGATCTAAAGTGTACATACAGTATTAGCACCTTTTAGCTTTTGTACTCCAGTAACAAGCCTTGTACAGTTCCTTGATAATCTATCTATACTCTGTCTTAAATATATAGCTATAAATATAATTACAGCAAAAGCTACGTCATCTTTGATAGAATAATTGTAGCTTATCTTGATGCTAAATGTTCCTTTATAGCCGAAATTAATATTTAAAAAATTGCAATAAACCATTTGAAAAACTTTTTTTTTTAATCAAATGGATTTACATATCTGACCCTGGAACATAAAACAAGTCACATGTAATTAATGTATCATCTAAATAAATAAGTATTGTATTGATTTGTTAGGATAGAACAATATTTGCCCATAAGAGCAACCATTTGAATATCTGTAATCTGATGGTTCAAAAAATAATAATACTTAGAAATTCACTTAGATGTCAGAATGAAGTGTTATGCAATGCATATTAATAATTAGAAATTATATATTTACAGTGACATGGATATGATTTTTACTTAATCTTAGAATGATTTTGGTATTAAAAAAATATTATCATACCCTGTTAACTTAAATACCTTTACTCGCATTACACATTGCTTTCAAAAAGACTTTCAGGATAAAGTTGTAGAAAGGCACAGCTCAGAAGAAAGCTACAAAAACATTTCAAATACTGGAGCAGTTATTTGGAATGTGATTTAATTTCAGGCTGTATGACAAATAATTATTTCAAAGGGAAATGCAGATTTTCTAAAGGCACTGCATATATAGTTTTCATATATGCATATACAGCTGAGAGGAAAAGAGTTTAAAATAGACCTAATGCCTCTTCTCATTGTCACAGAATACATTTATAATATATGTATGAGAAGAGATTGCTGGCTGAGAACTGCTCATGACACCCCTCTGCATAGAAGGTCTGTGGTCACTTAACTTAAGACTCAAGTTTTGTGGTCCTGTGTCACAAATGTTTTGTATGTTATTGTGTATTTATATGTACTCCTGAGTGCAATACTAGTGAAAACTCCATGCTGCTGTGGAGGCTAGTAAAGCACAACCTTCAAAATATGTAAGCTTTTATGTCCTAAAGCATAAAACAGAGCATGAACAGATGTTTCCAGAAACCTTCGTGAGCGCTGCTGAGCTGTCCTAATACTCTGACTTACCTAGCAGTGAGTAAGGCCTGTTTGTCTTTTTTCGTCTGGCTGTTTAGAGGCTGGTGATGCCAGGAGGCTGAAGCTAAGAGAGCGGAGCGGGTTAGGGCTGCCAGTTGAATGCCTCCACAGTCAGCCAGCTTCAGGTCTGGCCTTGAGCAGACACACACACATACATTCTGTTCTCCCGTCCTGTCCTCTGACGCCTACATTGGAAAGCAAAAGATAGAAACTAAGTACAAGTGTGTGAGACAGGTGATAATAAAAATAATAATCTCTGGCAACAGCATAAATATGCTTTTAATTAATTCAATATAAGCAATCATTTGACTGATTATTTTAACTGATCCCCCAAAGCCTTTTGTTCTGTTTGATTGGGTTTTAGGCTGTCACGACATTTGAAATAACTGACATCATTCAGTCTAGTCATATGGAACTATCTCTATAGTAAATAAATTATTTATTTGTTGTATAGTGAACTGTTACTGTTGATATATTTACCTGACATTTGTATGGCTGTAAATATGGCACTGAACAAGTATGTTTGTTTTACATTGTTTTAAACCACTGGTTCTTGAAAAAGAAGTGCGGTTCACTGGTAAAAGAAGTGCGGTTTATTTATAAACTAACTTCGAGAGGATCACGTGCTTATGTTCAAACACGGCAGGCATCGTATCAGCTCTGTAATTTGACCAATTATTTGAATATTGATGCGCTATAAATAACCAGAGCTCCAAATCCTTCAAATCCCGCTCCAAAATGCTCCAGCTCCAAAAGCTTTTACAGCTCTGCACCATTCAACCTATCGATTTGGATAAGAACCAACAAACAACAACGACTTCAGCAAAATTCTCCGCTCTTCCCAAGACTCATGGCTTAGCACCACATAGCCCCATCAGGACGACAAATAGATCCTGAGGTCAATATAATCTCCTTCTCCGTCCACATCAAATGCCTCACCCTATGCATCCACCGTGTTTTCAACTCAAATCTCAAGCAAGATCACAGTCTACAAAATCCGTTTGAACTCGCAGATGCCGGTGTCCACGCCCCAAGTCATTGCCATGAATCCGATCTTTCACCCTTTAACGTACCTTGCTACCAGTGGTAACATTACATAGCATGCTTTAGGGAAAACTCGAGTGACTAGAATGATTTTCTATTTAATTCATTCATTCATTCATTCATTCATTTTCTTTTCGGCTTAGTCCCTTTATTAATCCGGGGTCGCCACAGCGGAATGAACCGCCAACTTATCCGTCATTTGTTTTACGCAGCGGATGCCCTTCCAGCCACAACCTATCTCTGGGAAACACATCCATACATACACATTCACACACATACACTATGGACAATTTAGCTTACCCAATTCACCTGTACCGCATGTCTTTGGACTGTGGGGGAAACCGGAGCACCCGGAGGAAACCCACGCAACCACGGGGAGAACATGCAAACTCCACACAGAAATGCCAACTGGCCCAGCCGGGGATCGAACCAGCGACCTTCTTGCTGTGAGGCGAACGTGCTAACCACTCGGCCACCGTGGCGCCCCTATTCAATTCAATTCAATTCAATTCAATTCAATTCAATTCAATTCAATGACCCTTTATTTGTATAGCACTTTTACAATGTAGATTGTGTCAAAGCAGCTTCACATAATTTTTTTCAGTATTTGTTTATGTTTACAGTTGTTGTGATACCATAGTAACTATACAAATTAAATGGCCATTTTTTTATAATATGGTTAAAAAACACCATAGTATTGCTATAAATTACTATAGTATTTTTATTTAGGGAGTGGATGCAATTAAAATATCACTATCCTCACAAAAAGATGGTCATAATCAAAGATGAACAGCTCATTACTTAAAAGGGAGCGTTTAAAATATAAATCTGTATATTCAACAGTGGTTAATGATAAAAGAATGTCAAAATAAATATAAAGCAAGAAAGGTTTCAAGAAATTCATTCATTCATTCATTCATTTTCTTTTCGGCTTAGTCCCTTTGTTAATCCGGGGTCGCCACAGCGGAATGAACCGCCAACTTATCCAGCATTTGTTTTTTACGCAGCGGATGCCCTTCCAGCCACAACCCATCTCTGGGAAACATCCATACACACTCACTCACAAACACACACTATGGACAATTTAGCTCACCCAATTCACTTATACCGCATGTCTTTGGACTGAGGGGGAAACCGGAGCACCCGGAGGAAACCCACGCAACAACGGGGAGAACATGCAAACTCCACACAGAAATGCCAACTGACCCAGTCGAGGCTCGAACCAGCGACCTTCTTGCTGTGAGGCAATTGTGCTAACTACTAGGCCACCGTGGCGCCCAAAAAAAAAAAAAAACACATGACAAATGTTTGTTTGTTTTGCTAGGAATGTCCCTAATTTGGCATTTTATTGAACAAGTGGTCTATTTCTATAGTAATTTCAGACTCTCTAGAGGGCATTAGAAGGTATAAAGGGACATGCAGTTGAAGATAATTATTAACCCTCTTGTAAAAAGTAAAAAAAAAATGTACTGCAGTTTTAAGAACTAATTTCTAATAACTAATTTCTCAACTAATTATATTATATAATTTGCATAATATTTTGCTTGTTTTTTTGGAAGATACTATTCAGCCTAAAGTGCGATTTAAAGAGTTAACTAGGTTATTTATGTTAAAAAAAAAAAGAAAAGCCGTTGGACATTGCAAATTCAAACTACAATCTTAAAATTCACACAAAAATAAAAAAAAAAGTGAAAATGACATGTGACTTTAATGAACATCCTAATTATTTTTTGTAACATTTAGTTAGATAGGTCACTTGGTTTTTACAAAGGTGTGTTTTGTGTTTTTTGTTTGCGTGTAAATCTAAATTAATAAACATATTTATTGGTCTTAACGGCTCCGTTTCAGAAAAGAGGTTAGGTGAAAACTCTGGGTTTTCCGTTTCAAAATGGCAGTTTTTTCCAACTTGAGAAATCAGGGTAAGTCAAACCTGTTTCTGAAAGAGAGGTAACTTTTTCTCAGAGTCAGTTACTGTGGTAACTTACTCTGTGAACCTAACCTAGTCAGGAGCAGGTTTTATTCTCTAGAGTCTCTGTCAGTCGCCTTCCCTTTTTAAAGACGAAGCGTATTTCTCCCCTTAGCCTAAGGTTTCCATCTACCTATTTTAATGCGCATTTTGGATATGTGCATCAAAAAAAAAATTGTTGATGGAATTGCCAAGATGAGCATAACTTTTGAAAATGTGCATAAAAAAAACCATGCACATAACTGAGTAGGATACAGTTTTTATTCAATAAGAAAAGATGTGCATAAACAGCGATGCAAACACTTACAGAACAAACTCCAGTATGTGCATTAAAAAAGTGATTTTGTTATAAGATATCATATGAGGATGAAAATGTTTGTGAATGGACAAACAGGCTGAGATCATGTTGTAAAAATGAAAATGCCACTCTCCTTCTCTCGTTTGTCATTTTCAACACCTGTCTCTTCTTATTCAGAAATGATATTGCCATAAACCACCTCCTCTACAAGCACTAGCCCCCAAAACCCTCCAGTCAAATCTCACAGCACGGAATGCATTTAAGCACTTTTACACAGAACACCTTTCCCTGGTTTTACCCTCCTCGTCACCACCTTACTCCTTACTATCCCACCTACATGCTTCTAAAAACCTACAAGCTAGCTCCATTAGAGGCTACCTTAGTGAGGTCATTTTTTTTCCATAAATGACTTCACAGATTCACCCCACCTGTCCATTTCATTCACTCGCACCCTCGACGCTATGTTCACCCTAGCCTTTTTCGGCTCCCTCAGATGCTCCAAAATCACAATAACATCCAATTTTAACCCTCCCACCCAACATACTATCTCTGAACTTTGCAGGATAAAGAAACCATTTCTTTCTGTATCAAGCGGAATTGATCAAATTCGCAAATAACACTCCTTTTATATTTTGGCCTCTCCTCCCCCACGCCCCTTCCAACCCTCCTGGCATTTTCACAGCTTAGAAAATCACAAGATCCAAATCCCTCCACCCCAATTTTTACTGATGACGCTATTCGTCCAGCAACACATTGTTGATTTTAAAAACATCTAAAAGAATTTCTACGCCTATTTGGCTTTTCCCCTCATTCATTCCTTTACAGTTGGAACACACAATGGACTCTCCCTAAACCAAATCCAGGCTCTTGGTCGCTGGTCCTTAGATGCCTTCAAAACCTACATCAGACTCAGCCGATATCACCTCAAGGAAGCCCATCTCTCTTTCACCAGACAACATCCACCATTCCGGGTTAAACAGGGAATGAACATGACTCAACTTCCGCACGGTCCACCTCCCACATCAGTCTCCACCGCCCCCTCCCTTTCCCAGACTCCTGTAGGAGTCCAACCTTATAGACCTAACTCCCACAGAGTTGCCCTCTGGGCTCTAACTCCTCCGGAGTCAATCTTTACCTACGAGGGCTTATGATCAAACATGGCTGGCACAGCTCCATAATTTGCCAAATTTTAATTTTAATTTGCCAGAATCACTCCTCCACCCCTACTCCTCCCCTTTTCTGATAGGGTGGCAAGGCAACCCAGTGGTTAGTACTGTTGCCTCACAGCATGAACACTTTATTGATCAGTTAAGTGTGAACTATTGAAAGCTGTAATAGAGTCCAGAGATTCTGCCATCAGTCTAACCTAAAACTGATAATATGAAAAGTTGAAACCTGTAAAAACTTTTAAAAATCTGGAAGCAAATTGTAATTTCAGTGAGCATTGGAAGTTATTATGTTAGGGCATTCATTCATTCATGCAATTTATTTTTGGCTTAGTCCCTTTATTAATCTGGGGTGGCCACAGCAGAATGAACCACCAACTTATCCAGCATATGTTTTACGCAGCGGATGCCCTTCCAGCGGCAACCCATTTCTGGGAAACATCAATACATGCTCATTCACACACATACGCATTCACTATGGACAAAATAGCCTACCCAATTCACCTTTTGGGACTTGTGGGGTAAACTGGAGCACTCGGAGGAAACCCACGCAACCACTGGGAGAACATGCGAACTCCACACAGAAATGCCCTTTTTGCTGTGAGGCGATCGCGCTACCCACTGCGCCAGTGTGGCGCCTTCTGTTAGGGTGTGGCGCCTTCTGTTAGTGTCTGAATCTCAGACAATGGGAGTTGCTAGACGACCAATCGTTCTGAAGATCAAGAAAACGGGCCAATGAAATGCCAATTGCATTGGCGGAGCTTCGCTCCACAGCTGAACCTGATGAGCTCGTTAGGGCTATATTAGTCAGCTGCGGAGGAGCTCCTTCAGAATTGTTGCTTCAGACCCGATCGAGACTGAAGAACCCTTCTGCTAAAAGCTGACTTCCAAACTAGAAGAAAGCCCTACCTTCACCAGTGCGGGAGAAGACGCTAGAGCGGCGGTTGAGCTGGGTTTCCTGTCCCCTCTGCGTTTCGCTGGTGACATAAAAGAGCATTTTTCTACAAGAGCAGAATTCCCTAAGAGAGCACATAGTTGTGTAGCGCGTCTTTTTAAAGATGTCGTTCCGACCGTGGGTTTCTGGATGTGGTGGTTTCCTCGCTCCGGATGACAGGCACGAGTATTGTGTCACATGTCTGGGGGTCCAGCATGTTGATGCGGTGCTCGCGGACAGTTTTTGCCCGCACTGCGATGGCTTGACTGTTGAGCAACTGAGGTCGCGGCGAGCCCTTGCATTAGGGCGAGTCACCCCTGCAGCTCCCCGCCAAGCGGTTAGCACACGGGCAGGCCTGAGGGTTACAGTGGGGGCTAATCCGTCGCCTCCGGGCCCGCGGACCCCTCGCTCCTCTTCAGTGCGCTCTGTTTCTGCTTCGAGTGAGGGCGCTGGTCCATCCTCCGGGCTGGCCGCGCTCTCATTAGATGACACCGGAGACATGATGTCCATCACTGCATCGGAGGGCGGGTTGACATGCTCCGATGATGATCCAGACCCCCTGCCACCCTCCGGGGTTGTCAGCGCGTTCTCGAATTTAGAATCGGACATGTTGGCCGTGTTATTCTGGGCTGCTTCGGCCGTAGGACTGGAGATGGCTTGTCCCCCAGAACCGCGGCAGAACCGCTTAGATGGGTGCTACGTGGGGAGAGAGAAGGCGAGACCTTCCAGACCCCACGTCCCCTTCTTCCCGGAAATACACAGTGAGCTCATGCAGGCATGGAGGGCACCTTTCTCTGCCCGGTCCTCGTGCGCTCCTGCTCTCACCACTCTTGACGGCTGAGTGGCCCGGGGATATGAGGCGATTCCCCAGGTAGAGCGCGCTATTCCGGTCAATCTTTGCCCGCAAGGCACCTCTGCTTCAAGAATTCCACATAAAAACCTCTCCAAAGCATGGAGGTTATCTGAGTCTCTCACGGCCAGAGCCTACACTGCTGCGGGCCAGGCCGCGTCCACTCTGCATGCTATGGCCACCTATCAACGCTACCAAGCCGAGAAGCTGGCGAGAGCAGGAGAGTGGTTCTTCCCCAGGATTGATGCATGAGCTCCGCACGGCAACCGATTATGCTCTCATGACCACCAAATCGGCTGCTCGTGCCCTGGGTAAGACGATGGCCACATTAGTGGTCCAGGAGCGCCACCTCTGGCTGTACCTGGCCGAGATGAGAGACATTGACAAAGCTCGCTTTCTTAACGCTCCCATTTCCCAGGCAGGCCTGTTCGACGACACCGTGGGGGAATTCACCCAGGAATTCTCCGCGGTGAAAGAGCGGTGGGTGAGATCATCCATCAGCGGGCTCGGAAAACTGCTCCTCCTGCTGCCCCATCCGCTGCGGCTGTTCCTCACCGAGGGCGTCCACCAGCGGCTTCAACATCCGCTCCGCTTCCGCTGCCCGCTCCACCGGCCAAGCGGCAACGCCGAGCAACTCGCGGGACTGTGACACCTCCGCCCCAGGGCGCCGTTAAGTCCCGTAAACGGACCACGAAGCGTCCCTGAGACGGTCCATCTGGAGAAGTGGGGACCTGCTCTTTCCTCGGTGGGGGCCGAGGACTACAACATCTACAGTCAGTAACATCGAAATTCTCAATAAAAGAGCAGTTTACTCTCTCTCCGGAAGCGCAAACCCGAGCACTGTCAGTCTGGGACGCTCCGCCTTCCAGCTCGCAGGGCCGGGCCCATTCGCCACAGACCATCAGAGTGCAGCAGAACGGACTCCTTTCTCTCACTCCGGTCTCACCGCGGGATCCAGGGAGGAAGGTAAGAGACATTCTCTTATTTTCAGCTCTTCCTCGGGACACACAGCTTCTCGGGGCGAGCACTCCCTTCCCGAGCTGCCACTCCGCTGGCACGTCAATGATCACTCCGATAGTGCCATTAGTGTGCGCCCTGCCGGCTTAGTTAGCGCTGCCCGGCACGTCGCGGTGGCTCATACGGACAGTCAGACTCGGTTACGCAATTCAATTCGCCGTTCGCCCTCCCAAATTCATGGGCATTCACTCTACATGGGTCACTCCTGAGAGCGCCCCTGTCTTGTGAGAGGAGATTGCTGCCCTCCTGGCAAAGGGTGCAATCGAGCTGGTCCCTCCAACCGAGATGAGGTCCGGGTTTTACAGCCCGTACTTCATCGTGCCCAAAAAGAGCGGGGGGTTAAGACCAATCCTAGATCTGCGCAGACTGAATCGCCATCTGCACAAGATGCCGTTCAGGATGCTCACGCAGAAATGCTTGCTTTGCAGCGTCCGTCCTCAGGATTGATTTGCAGCTATAGACCTGAAGGATGCGTATTTTCATGTCTCCATGCTTCCATGCCACCGCCCATTCCTCCGGTTTGCGTTCGAGGGAAGAGCAAGGCAGTACAAAGTCCTCCCCTTCGGGCTCTCTCTGTCTCCGCGGATTCTCACCAAGCTCGTGGAGGGTGCCCTCATGCCTCTCCGGCTCTCGGGCATTTGCATCCTCAATTATCTCAACGATTGGCTTTTTATAGCCTCGTCTCGGGATCAATTGATTATGCACAGGGACAAAGTGCTTCGGCACCTTGACCAGTTGGGGTTTCGGGTCAACCGAGAGAAGAGCAAACTTTGCCCCGCGCAGAGGATCTCTTACCTCGGGCTGGAGCTGGATTCGATCGCTATGGTAGCGTGCCTTTCAGAGGAGCGAGCCAGGTCAATGCTTTCTTGTCTGAAAGAGCTCGACAGGAATATAGTGGTCCCACTGAAATCTTTTCAGAGGCTCCTGGGGCATATGGCATCCGCTGCCGCTGTCACGCCGCTCGGGTTGCTCCATATGAGACCACTTCAGCGTTGGCTTCACAATCGAATCCCCAGACGGGCATGGCGCGCAGGTACGCACCGGGTGCACATCACTCCGCTGTGTCACCGCACCCTCAGTCCCTGGATGGATTTAGCTTTTCTACGGACCGGTGTGCCCCTAGGGCTAATATCCAGGCATGTTGTCGTATCGACGGATGCCTCCAGCATGGGCTGGGGGGCTGTGTGCAACGAGCATGCAGCTGCGGATTCGTGGTCCGGACCCCGCCTGCATTGGCATATCAACTGCCTGGAGCTGTTGGCAGTGTTTCTAGCTACCGCCGCTTTTTACTGGTGCTGGAGCAGAAAAACGTGCTGGTCAGGACGAACAGCATGGTGACGGTAGCGTATATCAACTGTATGGGGGGTATACGCTCCCGCCGTATGTCTCAGCTCGCTCGCCGTCTGCTCCTTTGGAGTCATACGTGGCTGAAATCGCTGTGAGCCATTCACATTCCGGGCGAGCTCAACCGTGCAGCCGATGCGCTCTCACGGCAGCTACTGCACCGAGGAGAATGGAGACTCCACCTCGATGTGATCCAGTTGATATGGGCGTGCTTCTGGGAAGCCCAGATAGATCTGTTTGGCCCAAACCGGACCAACCGGACCTGGATTTCCGAGCTCTCACTCCTCGCGACGGCCCCTCCCTGGCGCATTCCTCTGAGGGAGGACCTCCTCTCTCAGGAACGGGGCACCATCTGGCACCCGTGCCCAGATCTATGGAACCTCCACATGTGGTACATAGACGGAGCTCGGAAGACTTAGGTGATTTATCTCCCTCGGTGGTTAACACCATCACTCAGGCTAGAGCACCCTCTACGAGGCATGCCTACGCCCTGAAGTGGAGTCTATTCGCTGAGTGGTGCGCTTCTCGCAGAGAAGAACCCCGAACGTGCCAGATTAGTGTTATCTTTCCTTCAGGAGAAGTTGGAGAGTAGGCTGTCGCCCTCCACACTGAAGGTTTACGTGGCTGCCATCTCTGCTCATCATGACGCGGTGAATGGCAACACGCTCGGGAAGCACAATCTAATCATCCGGTTCCTTAGAGGTGCGCGGCGTTTAAATCCACCCCGCCCCCCTCTAGAGCCCTCTTGGGATCTCTCTGTAGTCCTGGCAGGTTTGCAGAGGGACCCGTTCGAGCCACTCGAGTCAGTATCACTTAGATTCCTGTCTATAAAGACAGCTCTGCTGACCGCATTGGCATCATTTAAGAGAGTCGGGGATCTGGAGGCATTTTTGGTCGGCGAATCGTGCCTTGAATTCGGGCCGGCCTACTCTCACATAATCCTGCTTTGTGCCCAAGGTTCCTACCACCCCATTTAGAGATCAGGTGGTGAACCTGCAAGCGCTGCCCTCGGAGGAGGCAGGCTCAGCCCTTTCACTGCTTTGTCCCGTACGCGCTTTGCGCCTTTACGTGGAACAAACGCAAAACATAAGATCCTGTGAACAGCTCTTTATCTGTTATGGTGGTTGGCAGAAGGGAAGTGCCGTATCAAAACAGAGGTTGGCCCACTGGTTAGTTGATGCCATCGCGCTGGCTTATGAATGCCAAGGTGAGCCGCGCCCCCTAAATGTGAGAGCGCACTCTACTAGAAGTGTCACTTCTTCCTAGGCGTTAGCACGCGGCGCCTCTCTCACAGAAATCTGCAGAGCTGCGGGCTGGGCGACACTCAATACATTCGCGAGGTTTTATAACCTTCGAGTGGAGCTGGTTTAAAATTAGGCTCAATGTCAACAAATGCTTGCTGCGCCAGGCTTTCTAACCCGGAGATACGTGCGCTTTCATTATTCTACTAGTAAGTTTCCCTTTTCAGGCGAACCCTAGAGAATTCCTCCGAGGCCCCCAGCACCTGACTCAGCGGAGGAATCAAGTGCATGGCTCAGTGTGTTGTACTGGTATGCCCCCTTGTGGTCAACCCGCATACTGAGGTTCGGTGCCAGCTATGTGCAATCCCCTCTTTTGCTGATGCCATATGCATTTCTACCACGGTGTGTTCCCCCCTTTCCAGGTGGTCCCGTGTCTTCCCTAACAGCTAACCAGCCCATCATATGTTGTACTCCCCCTATTCAGGGTTAGTCCATATGTTTTATTGTCATAAAGCTCCCACTTATTGGGTAGCAGATGACCTCCGCAGCGTCTTCCCTCTTCGGGGACTGACGCTTTCCCAACGTACTGTCGTATTCAAAAAAATTCCTAGTCTATATTAGCTAGGTGAAGGCAATTTACGACTCCAGATAATAAATTAGTATTCCCATGTTAATGGTAATTAAGGGCCTAGGGACGATGGAAGGTTGCGCTTTTGGTGATGTCAGTGCGCTTACGCTATGCTTGGCAATCTGCACATCAAGAGCGTGACGGGCTTAGCTGCTGTGGCGTTTTCCATACAGTCTCCCATTGTCTGAGATTCAGACACACGTCGGAGTTCCCATATGAAGAGGAACGTCATGCTTACTTCCGTAACCCATGTTCCCCGAATAGGGAACGGAGACGTGTGTCTCCTCTGCCACAGCACCTGAGTCTCTAGCTGGGAGCTGAGTGATCGGCTCTTCAGCAGGCAATTCTGAAGGAGCTCCTCCACAGCTGACTGATATAGCCCTAACAAGCTCATCAGGTTCAGCTGTGGAGCGAAGCTCCGCCAATGCCATTGGCATTTCATTGGCCCGTTTTCTTGATCTTCAGAACGATTGGTCGTCTAGCAACTCCCATTGTCTGAGATTCAGACACACGTCTCCGTTCCCTATTTGGGAAACGTGGGTTACGGAAGTAACCATGACGTTCCTGTCTTTAGTCAGTCCTGGTCCGGTATTCTCACTCTGTTGATGTCTGTTTTCACTCCATGTCCTTCTTGTTACTTGCAGAGAAAGGTGGAGGTTTAATTATATTTGTATCTGATAAGGCAGTGACAGGATCATTATGTTTGTTTCAGTGTGTATGAAAGTGTTTGTGTGTTTTACATCCATGTAAGTGTTTGACAATAAATATCACGTTTTGATAATTCTGCGATCCTGTGCCTTCCTGTAGGGAACCAGGTGTGACATACATTTAGGACAGGGATCACCAAATTTGTTCCTGGAGGTCCGGTGTCCTGCAGATTTTAGCTCCAACCCTAATCAAACACACCTGAACATGCTAATCAAGCTCTCACTAGGTATACTTGAAACATCCAGGCAGGTGTTTTGAGAAAAGTTGGAGCTAAACCCTGCTGGACCTCCAGGACCGAGATTGGTGATTCCTGATTTAGGAGATATATATCAAAGGAAAATTTAACATATTGCATTAATGCATTATATACGTTTAAGTACATTAGACAGATACAATTTTGGAGTATGACAAAACCATTAGTCACATTTTTCATGTTTTTCCAAAGAGCATTGGGGGTAATTTGTTAGGGCAACTGAAACAATGAAATGCATCAGTTGCTGGAACAGTGTTCCGTTTTTCACATGATCAAACTAGCAGAGAAAGAAATCTGCAGCTAATGTCTATCGTTGTTATCTCCGAGTGAGTGTCCCAGTTAAAAAGTAAGCTGGATTGAAAGCCAGAAAGAAAGTCCTCTAAGCCAAAGCACAAGAGCTGATTTCTGCACATGATGGAGACCCAGTTTGTATCATGTCCCCTAACAAGCTTACTATTCAGTGGTCTGTCAGCAAGGAAGTTATACTGACCTAACAGAACAAATGTGTCAAATTACACACTGAAACAAACATAATGACCCTGTCACTGCCTTATCAGATAAAAATATAATAAAAACAAAAAAATCCTCCCACCACCCTCTGTAGGAAATTGCCTGTTTTGACAACAAGGAAAATGTAAAGGGTCTGCTGTCTGTTCTTTCTCTGCATGTAACCTCACTTGTAATTGTCAGCTGCACCAGTTGATACTGTATAAAATGGTCTACAACGTTTGTTCCACTTGCCAATGAAGATAAATCACTGTAGTAAATAAGTTATTTAATACTATAGTTTGTAATCTGTTTACATGTTTCCAGACAGGTGACATTCTAAACAGCTCCATGAGGAAAAAATACTGTGCACAGCATTGCTTTTTAGTTTTTTGTTTTTTTTTTCAACTGAAATTCGTATACACTTCGTTAATAAAACATACTACATATGTACAAGCAGAAAAATCCAGATTGCATTATGAAATTTTAATTCCACTGTTCCTAAGCACCTTTATAATCATGGTGTAGGGATGGATTTGCCACAAACTTAAAATGTACCCTGTCATAAAACAACAAAAACTCTGAAATCTGAAGAAAAAGGCCCAGGAAAGACTTTGACAGCTTCCCTGAGCTTTCCTTCCCCTCTGGTATGGATAAATACTCAGCTGTGACTGCAAATGTGGTTTTGTTCTATCTTCAATACATTTTTTATTAAATCCCAACAGATAAGTAAATCTTTAAGTCACTATTTGACTTTACCAAAATAACTATTAATTGCACTCCTAGGGTATTTAAACCTTAGGGGTTAAAGACACATCACTCCGGCTCCTCCCTTGTCCATCATTATTACAAACAATGACATGCCCACAGACAAACACAGGTCACTGGCTCGAAAGGTCATTTCATTTTCATTCAGGAATAAGTTGAAACTATGACCCATTAAACCTCACAGGCTCACCGTGAACTGATGCTGGTTTATTCTGAACGTGATGCATATTAAAGGTGTTATTTATTTTATTTTTTATTTATTTGATAGTAGTTGAACTTGTTAAAGTTTGGAGAAAGTTAACTAAGGCTGCAATTATTTCGGTAAAATATATATATATAAAGGTATTATTAAAATATTATTTTGATTTAAAGGAATTGTTTTTCATGTTTAAAATATGATTTATTCTTGTGATTTAAAGCTTTTGTCATGTCTTGTTCAGGCACAGAGTGCTTTTTGGACCTTATTTCAGCTACAATTTTTCTCCAAAACCTACTAACCAGGATTTTTTAAATTTTTTCCTAAAAAAACGTAAGCATGTACATCAGTAATTGTCACATTTTATCGTAGCGCTGTTTGTGCTGAATACAAATAAAATACATTTTGGCCAGTACTATGTAATAAGTAGCTGAAATAAGCACAAATTTCAGGACATGTCAAAGCTGAGGGTTAAAGTCCCCAAGAAATCAAAACTAACCATATGATTTTGTTGGCTCACATTGCTAGTTTTGTGGTAAACAATTCATTTGTGCATGTCCTTAAGAAAAGGTAAAAAAATAAAAAAAATAAACTGTTTGCTCTTTAATCTTTAATTGCTAGGCAGACTTTCTTTTCAAGCCTTATAAACAGCAATATAGATCACACCCGTACCCTCTTTGCAACGGTAGAGAGACTCACAAACCCCCCCAGTAGGATTCCTAGTGAACTACTTTCTGAAAGCAAATGTAATGAGTTTGCTAATTTCTTTACTGATAAGATCAATAATATCAGAAAGGCAATCAGCTCATCCAATCAGCCAAGGTGTGTCGACGTCAGACAAGCTCAATCTCAATTTCAGAAATCAGACATTATGTCTGATTTCATGGAAATTGATGGTAAAATCTTAGAAGAGATTGTGCAAATTATGAGAACATCAACCTGCGATCTTGACACGCTGCCCACATCATTCTTTTTCTTCATTGAAAGTGGTGAATGCTTCACTTCTCTCAGGGATTTTTCCAAACTCA
>CAIGQQ010039592.1:4944791-4962877 GCA_903798035.1 Danio albolineatus | reverse complement strand
ACAACAAAAAATAAGGTCAAGAATCTTGGTGTGACTCTGGAGTCAGATCTCAGTTTCAACAGTCATGTCAAAGCAGTAACTAAATCAGCATACTATCATCTCAAAAACATTGCAAGAATTAGATGCTTTGTTTCCAGTGAGTACTTAGAGAAACTTGTTCATGCTTTTATCAGCAGCAGGGTGGATTACTGTAATGGGCTCCTCACTGGCCTACCCAAAAAGACAGTCAGACAGTTGCAGCTCATCCAGAATGCTGCGGCCAGGATTCTGACCAGAAGCAGAAAATCAGAGCACATCACACCTGTCCTCAGGTCTTTACACTGGCTCCCAGTTACATTTAGAATAGATTTTAAAGTATTATTACTTGTCTATAAATCACTAAATGGCCTAGGACCCCAATATATTACAGATATGCTGACTGAATACAAGCCTACCAGATCACTCAGATCTTTAGGATCACATAAACTAGAAATTCCAAGAGTTCAGTCAAAGCAGGGTGAATCTGCTTTTAGCTATTACGCCCCCCGCTGCTGGAATCAGCTTCCAGAAATGATCAGATGTGCTCCAACATTAGGCACATTCAAATCAAGACTGAAAACACATCTGTTTAGCTGTGCCTTTACTGAATGAGCACTGTGCTACGTCCGACAGATCGCACTATTGTGTCTTTCTTTTCTTTTCATTCTTTTATAACTTGTTTTAACTCATTTTAATCTGTTTTTATCTGTTTTTTATTATTTGTTTTTATTTTCTTATACTTAAATTTTATTCCTGTTTATGTAAAGCACTTTGAATTGCCACTGTGTATGAAATGTGCTATATAAATAAACTTGCCTTGCCTTGAAATGTGAAAATGCACTTCCTGTTCGTTTTCAGTTAATTCATTCAATTACATGATTTTGAGGTAATGGGGAAGGTTAACGCTGCAGCAACTGTCAGTTTTGAAAACAAACAATAATGGTGAGCAGGAGGTGTCTGTTGGGTTGTAATAACTCTCCTAAAACCCCTTTTCCAATCTTTTTGAATGAAATGCTTACTTTACTACGTTCATTCTGTCCGTGGTATAAAAAATACAAGCCACGCCCACTGTTTGCTCATTTAAAATTCTGTTTCTCTAACTGCGTCACATTACGAAAAGAATAACAATCGCAGATCCTGGTTCACAGGGACTTTAAAGAGAAGGAAGAAATGTCCAAGTCTGTAATCAGACCGGTCCCTATGAAGCTCAACACTATAATTTGGCTGTTTTTTGTGATTGTTTAAGAACTTCCGATTCAGTTGCATATAGGAGAAATGAATAGGAAAAATAAACTGCAGAAAATGGTCAAACTACTTGCTCTACAAACAAGTGTTTGCATGACAATACAGACAAAGCAGAATAATATAATAAGAAAATATCAGTTTGCAACACCAAGCAGCCTAACGAGCTGTTTTTAATGTCTAAAATTGAATGGAAGTGAATGAGACTGGAGGTCTCTTGCCAAAAAGATTCAAGTGGCTGCGCCTGCTCATATGCGGAGAATAAGGTCAATACTCTTAGATTTATCTTTGGATAAGTGATGTTGTGCATTTATTTCTGAATTGGCTTTTATTGTTTGATTTTGTAATTGGCACGAAAGACTTTCATCTGGAAAATAAATGTTAACCTTTTTGATTAATGCTGGAGTCTCCTGAATTCATTGTATCTATAATATGCATAGTCTGCGCTGCCTCTATGTTGTGACATGATTTGATCATTTTTTAAGGTGCATTTGACTGTATGGAGCAGGAGGCAAGGCAGCATGAAGACCTTTAAATATTTAATCACTGACACTAGCAAGTTGTATGGAAATGACTAAATGAACAACTGCTTTAGTTGGAGTGAGCAGGAGGCAACTGAACTAATTGGGTATTAGTTAATCCTACATCCTCTGACGAATTTCAGAATGCCGAGATAGTGTCCATGAACAGAATGCAATGTCAAGTCATAAAACTCTAAGCTGCATTTTGTCCCTAATGAACGTACAATTAGGAAAATATAGGACCCATGAAAATATCAAAATCTAAATCATATCACATCTAATAATATGGTCAGCTGAAAACATAAACGGTAAAATTGGAATAATCAAAATTGGATTCAGATTGAACTCAAAGCTGAAAACTATCTAATAAACAACTGAATTCATTTCAGAAGCGCTAGAAAACCATTCCATGGATTCAGTCATTAAGTCAACAGAATGGAATTTTACATTGATATGTGTCATGAAAATGAAGATTTTATGTATGCTTATGATAACTGTGATAAAGTGTTATTAGCTCAGTTATGCCGTTTTAAATGCATAAATGGCATTGTTTAAGATGTCTTTGTCATGACAACTTTATATTACCAAGACAACACAACTTGTCATAAGTCTGGCATAAGCATGATTGTCACAAGGCCCTTATAGTTGACTTAAATACATTTATCATCACTTTTTTTTTCAGTGCCAAAAATGTTATTTATTAGTAAAATTTCTCATTAAAAGTGTCAATATTCTGTCAAATTTTATAACAGCTCTGTTAATATTTAATTACATTTTAATTTGTGCCACTGTAGTTTCTTTTTCAAAAGCTTTTTAATGTATCTTTTTATCAAGGACATGAAGTGCGAGAAATTACTGGCACCATATGGAGAAGCATATGAATTTCCTAGCAAGAGGTCTAGATTGCAAGTGTCTAAAGACTGGCAGCGGTTATTTCTCTCCATATAAAGCTGCAACTGCCATATGTCGAGGCATCTGGTTGGATTGAACTTTAAAACGACTAGGGATGCACTGATTTAAAATCAAGTGTTGAAGCTTTTTGAGGATTAAATGTTTTTAAAATCAGTTCAATGTCTTTATAGTAGTGTTTAAATTTCATAAACCTGCTTGTCAGGACATGATACTTATCCCATTGGTTTGTTTTTAATTTAAGCCACTAAATTTGATTAACGCTGACATTATTCAGTTTATGGGGAACTACTTTAAAGCAGTTTGTGCAATTCGGTGTGTCATGACAAACAGGAGGGCAGGATTTTGTCATGCTGCACTGCTACTTGCTGTAAAAACTCAACAGCAATGTTATTTTTTAATATGGATGACGTGATAGTATTGAGCAATGTAATTAAATTAGTAACTCGGTGGTCTGTAACTAAGATAATAAGTGGTCTGAGATTCATCCTGTACGTGGTCTAGACTTATAGATTCTTTCACAAAATCAATTGTATTTATCCGCACAGATTTATTGTGCATCTCACCAGAGCTTGATTAAACACAGTCTTCTGTCATGTTCATCCGAATAACATTTTACAGCTAACTGACTATATTGAGAAAAGTAAATTACCAAACCACACACTTGAATGATAAACCTGATGCGAAATTCAATCATTTTGCAGCTTATCAAAATACATGCATTCTTAATCAAATGGTTTTGTTCCAATTAACAATCCATAATTATGTTTTCTTCTGTGAAAATGCACAGTTCAGACAACATCTTAAAGACTTGTTTATGCAAGAACAGCATGACAGACTTTAATTTACTTCTGAATCTTTATTTAACACTGGAATCACAGAGGCAGTCATTTTGACGTTTTTTAAATTGAATAACTTCATTAAAATAAAACTCATAGTAACTTACAAACTACAGTACCCTGATATTTCCTAAGCGTGTGTGCATTTAATTCTAACAATGTTATTTTATTAAAATTACATAACACAAAAGAGGTCTGGGTATTTCTGCCTTGAATGGCCATAAATGTTCAAAATGAATGCTTGCATTTCAGCATCCGCTACTTTTTCCCATGCCTTTGAATATGTACACCTCTGTTCCCTAGCAACTTTCTGCTAATAAAAACAATTTTCTGATAGAAAAAATATGTAACTTTACTTTAGACGTGTCTTTCAAACTGTATAAAAAGCAACAGTTTCATTTAGTTCTAAACAAAAACAAGACAACTTTAATTAACAGGTTATTTCAATAGTCCTTCAGTAAGAGCTGTGCTGAATTCAGCTACATATACAGCAGTTACATCATTTAAATCAATGGCATTTGATACCACGAGTGTGGAAGGTGACCTTTGATACATGACATATGGTTACAGGCTTCAAATGTTTCATAATAGCAATGTTACTTAAGTGATCTAACTGACCTTCCTGTGAGTACAAAATAATCCCAGGTCAGGTCATTCAAGCGGAAAGCCATCCTTGAGGCCACCAGATGCTCAGGTCTTCAATGATGTGTGCATGTCTGTGCGTGTGTGTGTGTGTGTGTGTGTGTGTGTACATGTTTTTGTGACATGTCAGGACACAAATCTGTATAATGACACAGGTATGACACCGGTATTACAAAAAGGAGGTGAAATATGAGGACATTGATGAAGTCCTCATTTCTCAAAAAGCTTATAAACCCCACAGAATGAGTTTAATCAGAGAGTAAAGCTGCACACAGTCTCCTGTGATGGTTGGGTTTAGGGGTGAGGGCAATATAATATACGGTTTGGACAGTATAAAATGAATGGAAACTTATGTTATATACCCACTTTTCCCAAAAGCGTGTGTGTGTGTACAGGTTTAAGTGGTTTACAGGGACACAAAAGTCTATAATGACATGGCTATTACAGTTGTACTCTATTAAGATGGCTTACAGGCACACACTTTAAGTCCCTAATGCTTAAATCATACTTAAATAAAACATTTTCCACAGGTTTCTTTTGAGGGTTGGGTTTAGGGCTTAGTTTAAGGCCATTTAATAAGCATTTTATATAAAAGCTATGGAGAGTAAACCATAATATACAAGTGTGTGTGCGCATAACAGGAGAAAAATATAAGGATTTTTGGTGAAATAATGAAAATAAATAACAATTTCTAGCCTCTTCTCAGTGATTGTGCTGTGTGCTGATTAGAGGGTGTGTGCTGGTTTATGGATGCCCAGCAGTAGACAGACATTGTTCTCACAGTGACTCACTCCAATCATCTGGACAGTAGCAGGAGGAAAGAACAGGAAGACATTTTGTTATGACTTCTTTATTTCTTATACGTCAAAATATTAAATTGATTGACAGCTACATATTAACATGTCTCCATAGTAAAGCGTTTAATCAACAAGACAGGACATGCGCAAAGCAACTGCACTGTCAGAAATAAAGGTACATGAGCTGTCACTGGGGTGGTACCTTTTTTAAAAGGTACATATTTGTACTTAAAGGGTCCATAAGGGTACCTCAAAAGTATACATTAGTACCTAATCTTTTTAGGAGGAAGACTTTTGTACTTTTTAGGTACTAATATGGACCCTTGAGGCACAAATGTGTACCTTATGAAAAGGTACCTGTCACGATGAGTGACGATGACAACAAAGGTGAGGATCCAATTGCATATTTTAATGTGAAGTCAGTATAGCGGTGGTCATCAGGATCAAACAGGTATATTAAGTTAATCAAAAATCATGGTCTATAAAGAGACTAAAGGTCAAAAGGCTGGCGGCAGGCATGGACAAACAAATAGCAAAGCGAGGTCGAAAAAACACGGAAAACAGGAACAAAGAAAATGCGTTGTATGTTACAAGAACAGATAACAAAACTCAGCAATGACTGAGTGTGTATGTGCTGCTTATGTAGGGTGTGTAATCAGTTTCAGACAGTCCTCCAGTGGTGTGTGTGCGCAATCAGTCGTGATATAGAACAGGAGTGTGTGTGTGCTGCATGGCTGGAAATATAGTCCTTCAACATGGCTGATTTGTAGTTCACGGAAGTGTGTGTGTGACAGTACCACCCCAGTTACAGCTTGCGTACCTTTATTTCTGAGAGTGTGGGATTAAAAGGTCTGTTCTGCTCGCTGTGATCATCAATAATCATCAAATGTGATCAAGAATGGGTTTTAAACTATTTAAAACAGTGCATGTTTGTAACAAAGTAAAGACCGCAAAATTGCTGTAATTAATCACTGCAACTGCATACTGTCCATACAAATACTGTATAAAAGACAACGCTTCAATCTTGGTTTGTGGACGTTAAATAAGGTTTATTTTGTACATTAACTTAACGATAGCAGTGGATATCAACATGTATCCTGTCATATTTGCAGTGCAAAAACAGTGCAAAGTTAAATGCATGCTGTGTGTGTCTGAGTGTGTGTGAACTTTGTAACAACGTTGTGTGTGGCTCATCGATGCAGAAAGGCTTAAATTAACTCCACAACAAATACATCAAATAATCATTGGGAAAGTTCTCGCTGTAGCATTTCTCACAAACATAAAGTGAGATCTGCTTCGTTCATGTCTGTCACTGTGCTGTTTATCTGACACAGCCGGAGACTGAGGCATACTCTGACAGGCACGTGGAAATGGTGTCAAACTGTTAAAGCTTCCTATTTTAGGATAGCATTCTATGCTACATTTACATGCTTCTGAAACAATCATTTGGTGTGTCTAGATTACTGTAACACACTTTAAACTGTAGGCTCCAATTCCACAATTGACAAGCTGCAATGCATAAAAAACCCAGCTTCTGACATAGTTTGATAACTGGACCAGGATATGTGATTTGCTTTAGCTTAATTTGGGATCATTGTACAGGCTTCATGGTGATTTTTAAAATTAGTAATCCGATATGCCCAAAATTGCATCAATCGTCAGTATTACACACTCCAAATCATACATGATCCACGTTGGCTGTTACTCATACCCCTATAAGATTTATGGGTTAGGGCTTTTTTCTGTGCTCTTACACTCTGGATTTTTTTGTAAACAAAGGAAAGTACATGAATGACTTTATTAGCAATTGTACACAGTATGTACTGTATATTATTTATGCATGTTCTTCTCACTCAGTGTGCAGTGCTTTCAGAAGCTGCTTTTAAAGTAGTGTATAATTAAAAATTGGCCTTTTATGTATAAAAGCTTCTTGGTTGATGCACTAATTTGAATAATTTTCAAAATGAAATTGCATGTCTGTTGCTGTGCTTTGAAGATCTCATTTTCTTAATTCCTAACAGCTCTGACTTAAAATATTAAACAATGGCATAACTTGTATCATTTTAAAGAGTGTCCAGCATTTAAAAAAAAAAAAAAAAAAAGTATGAAGCAACCACTCATTTAAAATATCCAACCACCCCTGTTAAAGAAAATACCTTACATTTACATTCAAAATAAATATGGTATGAACATGGTATATTTAAAGCTGTACTCTATTTAATTTTTGTCACCGAACTGTAAACATATCTGAGAAATCCCACATTTGAAACTACTAAAATGTTGCCCTAATTTGACGCTTTAAATCACTGAACAGTAAAAGCTCATTTGAGGTAGAATACAAAATAATGTTAGGATGGTAGACTGAGAAGGCAGATAAACAGTCTATTGGATTCAGTGATCGTGGGTATCACAGTGGTCCCACAGTACTGCCTGTGTTTCACAGTTCAGCAAACAACACTGAGGCTGACGCTAAATCACAGTGGCATGTGGAGAATTGAGAAAGAAAAAAAAAGTCTAGAAAAGAAATGGACTTTAGAAAAAATCTTTAGAATCAAATTATTCGTTTGTCTTTCCATGCATTCTTTTCACTACTTTATTACTCAATACCGCACAAAACAAATCTATACTGTAAATCTTTTCAAAAGGTCACATTTGTACCTAAATGGTCATTATTGGTACTATACCTCAAAGGTAAATATTATTATCTAAATAAATTTAAAAGGTAGGTATTAATATGTACCTTTAAAGTATCAACATTGCCCCTTTAATGTACAGATGTACAGTATATATACAGTGCATCCAGAAAGTATTCATAGTGCTTCACCTTTTCCACTTTTTTTTACAGTCTTATTCCAAAATGAATTAAATTATTTATTCCCTTAAAATTCTACACACAAGTACTGTCACACCTGTCTTTGGGATTTTTTGCCCACTCCTCTTTGCAGTACCTCTCAGCATCACAAAATGTGAAAAAAGTGAAGCGCTATGAATACTCTCTGGATGCACTGTACTGTATGTATTGATGCCAATGGCCAGTTCATTTATTACCTCAAAATTATACACACAAGTATTGTCACACCTGTCTTTGGAAATTTTTACCCATTCCTCTTTGCAGTACCTCTCAGCATAAAAAAATGTGGAAAAAGTGAAGTGCTATGAATACTTAGTCACACTTTATTTTGATGGTCCGTTTGTTGAATTTAAGTTACATTGCAACTAATTCTCATTAGATTATAAGTAGACTGTTAGGTTGGGGTTAGGTGTAGGGTTAGCATAAGTTGACATGTACGTTTCTTGTAGTCAGTTAAATGTCTGTTGAATGTCAGTATCAACAGATATTAAGTAGACAGTCTACTAATACTCAAATGGACCATCGAAATAAAGTGTTACCATGCTTTCTGGATGCATTGTATGTTTTGATCCCAGTGGCCAGCCTGGAACACCCACCCAACATTGTGCCCAACTGAGCCTGGTTCCTCTCAAAGGTTTTTTCCCTTCACTTTCATCAATTTTTAGTTTTGTTTCTTGCCCCCGTTGCCACTGGCTTGCTTGGTTTTGGGACTTGTGGAGCTGCGCATCACTGGATTTGCTCTTTGGTGTCTGGACTTTCAGCAGGGAAAATTAAACCACACTGAACTGAATTAAATTGAACACTGGACTGACACAATTTCAATTTACTAGATCTTCTATGTTAAGCTACTTTGACACAATCTACAGAGAAAAAGCGCTATAGAAATAAACATGAATTGAATTATTGTTTAAATATATTATGTAAAGATTAACAGTAGAGTGTGATGTGATCACTTAAACAGAGATAAGTCTTCTTAGGCCCCGTTTACACTAGTGCGTTTTAGTTTAAAAACAGCGTTTTAGCATGAAAACGATCCGCGTCTACACTAGCGTATCTCAACACATCTCCCTCCACCAGAAACGTATATCACGTGACCATTCGTGCACCATTCGCGCACTCTGGGCATGCGCGTTCAAGTATAAACAGGAAGCACGTGTCTCGCTCGGCATTTGGGCTGCGTCCGAAACCACCTACTACTCAGTAGGTACTGCATTTGAATTTAAGCGTACTGCTCGGCCGTTAGAAGAGTACATTCTATACAGTATGAATGTGAGAAGTATGAATGGAATTCGGACATACTACATCCGCCATTTTGTCACGGTCACCTGACCTACCTGCGTCAGTTGCGTCGCTTCACTCCCATTCATGAATTCTCTCGCGGGGCATCATGGGATAGAGCAGCGTGCATGGGATGCGCACTTCAGAATCTCGCCGGAAGTAGTAAGTCATCCGGGTACTTCTCGCATACTGATTTTCGAATTCTATGAGTTTGGACATACTACTCGGCACATGTACTGTTTTTAGCATATGTATAGCATGGAAGTATGCGGTTTCGGACGCAGCCTTGGTTATTGTTAGTCAACAAACGCTGGTTGAACGATGAACGCGATGGTAAAGAAAGCAAGAGAGGTCTTTTTGTGGACAGACGACGAGGTTGAGTTGTTACTTAAAGTAACAAATGATTATAAAACATCCATGGCTATCGAAAATACATTGTTTACAGTGAAGGCTGGTCTGCCGTCTGCCGGTGACGTTATAGCCACGTGCGCTTGACAAATAAGGGAAGGGTACGCAATGACCCAAAGCCCCAATCACGTAGCGAATCTCAGCAGCCACTAGTGATGGGAAGTTCGGATCATTTTACTGACTCGGATCTTTAAGTCTCGTTCATCGAGATGAACAAATCTTTTTTCGAGTCATTTCGTTCATTTCGTTCAATTTGCCAATATATTATTAGACTGTTACGAATTGCTTCCAAACACATGTACAACTAGCCCAAATGTTGATCACACTACAAACAAGTCATAAATAGAATGCTATAAGAGAAAATAATCATTCACTGTTTGCCTGCTCTTTTATCTATGAAGATATTTTTGCCTCTTTGCTCAGCTCACCTCTTCATGTATTCAAATTTCCGTGGTTCGTTCACGTCACACGGACAGTCCATTTAATCTCAACCAATGTACACAGTCTGAGCCGAAAGGAGCCATGACTAGTTCACCTTTCGAGTCTTCTGGTTCGTTCATCACGTGACAAAATGTAAAGAGACATGACTCAGACCGAGGACTCGGGGGGTGAACGGATCAAATCTCTTTTCGGCTCTAAATGCATATGATTGGCTTCTGAGTCATTCACGTGTTGAACGACTCGGACCGAGGACTCGGGAAGTGAACGGATCAAATCTCTTTCCGGCTCTAAATGCATATGATTGGCTTTTGTCTTTCGCGTGATTAATGTATTAAAAGACTTGAAAAATGAACGAAACCTGCACATCTGTGCGCAATCTGCGCATGTGCGGATGAACGAATCACTCCCTGAGAGGACTTGTCGTTCCCGAGTCATATTAAAGATTCGTTCAAAATGAACGAATCGTTCAAGAACGACCCATCACTAGCAGCCACGCCTTCATTTTCAAAAGTATCCGTTTCCCTCCATCCACATTGAAACGCAACAGCAGCGTTTTTAAATGGAAACGCTCTCTCCAGCGTTTTCAAAACGCTCCGTTTTCGCACCTCGAAAACTCCGGCGTAGTGTGGACGGATGGCATAACCGTAGCAAAACTTATGCGTTTTAAAACAAAAACGCGCTAGTGTAAATGGGGCCTTAGATGAACACAAAAATAGTAAATTGTGGCAGGTCGTCCAATGCCTAATCAGCATCATCCTGGGAGAAGAGCACAGAGGCCACCTGAACGTGATCACGGCGATCGCCTGCAGCTGGAGCTCGTTCACTTCAAGGGAATAAAGACACACCAGCTAAGCCAGTTAGTGAGAAGCCTCTCTGCTAACCTTTACTCTAAACAAGTTCTCTCTCCTTCATACAGAAAGCACGGAGTGCTCAGATTGGGCGATCTGCGTTTCACAGCAGCACGGACAAAAAAGGACAATAATTGCACCAATAACCCACCTACATCCTCACCTAGAGCACAGCTACACTGGTGACAAAGGGAAGATCACAGAAGACACATGCACATTGCAATCACGTTCACTAAATAAAAGCCCTTCGGGGGTGTGTTCACTTACAACTTGTGTTGTGTGTTTACTCCACCCTGCTACATGAATTTAATGGCTTTGCTGTTCTTAATTATTGCTTTTTTATTAAGCTAAACATCCCTGTTATTAGACAAAAAAAAACTCTATTTTGTAGTACTGTGTTGAGTAGGCTAATTAATTTTTTGTTTGAAATGCTATTTCAATTAACTAATTAAATTTGTAACCTAATACAATTTTACTGAGTAATTACTAATGAATTAACTTTTTGAAGTAACTTACCCAACACTAATTTTCACAACACTTCCTCTAACAATTTCTTAGATGTCTTCTAATTTATTTTTTTAATCTATGTCCAATGTCACTGTAGATGAATAATAATCAAATCATACACTAGAAGAGAGGCAATTCAAAAACGCTCTCATTTCCTTGTTTATAGATCTGTTTACTGCATCACATTTGACTTCAATGATAAGTAATAGAGTGATAAATATAGAATGCACAATAATCAGATATAACTGTCAAGATGTAAAGCTTAACTGCACCTGTTCAGTCAAAGTACAAGAGCTGTTACATTGTGTAAAAATACAGCATACATTTAAGAATTAAATTGTGCACTTTATTTGAACTAGACTTCAAAATGTTAATTCTTAAACCATAAAACTTTTCAAAGCAAACTGTCCTTTTTATTTTCACGTTTTTTTTCTGAGTGTGTCGTGTGAAGGAAGAAAGAAGCAAGGACGATAGAGAAAGGTTTTAAGTAATTACTGCAGTGCTGAAAATCTATTTATATTTGTGTTGACGTTAGACTGCTGGATGTGTCACAGCACCATGACAGCCCTTCAAATGCATGCTTAATTGAAACATTCTGTCCACCCCACTAACTCTCACACACAATCACACAAATACAGACGTCATGCATTCAAGTTTAGTATCACTAGACCAGTGGCGCTGCACTCTATTAACCCAAAACTATGAGCAGGATTTATCGCAGTGAACTAGAAGATGCAATATAAGATAATTAAAGTCAGTGATTCACAATGTCACAATGTCAATGACCCATGGAGGAGACTGATTCATTCATTCTGATTTTGTTAACATTGCACTGTTTGATCAGAACCAAAAAGTAGATGACACATCGATAGACAGTGGTTAGCTTAGTATTCACACTAGGGATGCACCAAAATCAAAATACTGGGCTGAATGTTTTAGTCAAAATGCACCAGAGTTTGTTTGCAGGTACACAGCAACCCACCTCAGAGGTTTCAGTCCATTTGTTCAGTGCACACAATGTTCCCAATGCAGCATTCACACTTCTTCAAATGAACTACAAATAAAAAAAAGCAGTTGTTCGTTTTTAATTAAATCAAAACTGCAATATGTGAACATAACTTTACAAAACATGACACAGCATTTATTGTAAGAAAACGATAAACAATCAGTACATTGAATTGAAAATGTACACAATAAGGTTGGGTTTATACTGAAAGATCTTGAAAATGTTATTTATTTCACCAGATTGTAGAGTGCTGCAATGTGCCAAAAAACATAACACACACCAACAGATGGTCAACGGGAGATTTGAATGTGCACACATGAAATCTCACAAAATCTCTCGAGACTTGAGAATAAACATGGCAGATTACTGTATAGACAAATAAATATTTGTGCTGTTTCCACAAATCGGCAAGCCGATCCTCCATCTCTGCTCTCTAAATCCATTTCAAATTGAGCGGCTTCATGACTGTGTTTGTCATGCTTCTGTCAGCTTGCTTTCTGATGTTGTTTAGTTTTACGTGATCATCTCTGATTTGTATGCATGTTTGTCCTCAAAATTCCTTCACACATTAAGATTTCTGACTGTAAATGTTCAACATGCTGAATATTTACAATTCATCCTCAGAGAACTTCCAACGTTCTTCCGAGCAGATTAAGTCCCTCTTAACACACCTCACACAAAAATCTGATAAGATAATCTTTAGAACCACAATAATGGGGCATTACCTAGAATTGTCAAAAGGGGAGAAATTGGCTGAAAATTGTTAAATCACATGTACTGTATATGTTCTACTGTTTCAAAGCTAATTTGACCTAGGTTCCTTTGTTCCTTATTTTCCTGCCTCTTGTTAGTTTCTTTAGTCTCTAAGTAGGTCACACCTTTTCTCTTTTAATCTGATTATTCCTTGGTTGTATTGACCTTATTCTTCAATGCGGAAGTGCACTCGTTTTTGAGATTGTTTTAGAACTTCTGATTTAGTTCCCTATGGGGGAAATGACAAGGAATGATAAATGGCAGAAAATGGTCAAACTACTTGCTCTACAAACAAATGTTTGCATGACTATACAGATAAAGCAGAAGAATCTAAAAAGAAAATATCAGTTTGCAACATCCAGCAGCAAAATGAAAGTGATTAAGACCAGAAGTCTCAAGCCAAAAAGATTCAAATGGCTGCACATACTCGGAGAATAAAGTGACTATAACTCACAGTTCCTTCATTCCCTTGTCTTGCATTGATGTTGTAACTTTTTTTCTGCCTTTTGCTAATTCCCAGAGTCCTATTAAAGCTCTTAGGATGTCATCGTTTGAGAGAGTTGTTGACTTTATTAAACAGCAGCAGTGTGATAACAGAGTGCAAGGGGAGATGATTCCCTTGAGGTCCTGGTGAGGGGTTTCCAACAAAAAAAATATTATAGTATATTAATAAATTGTCATTTAATGACAAAAAGTCAAGGTAACAAATATTTTTATGTTGCTATGTTAACTTTTTGTAATAAGGTTTTAACTAATTTTGTAAGTTAGACAAAAGTTTATTTATACAAAGTTAATTTATTTTAAGTTACACAAAGATTTATTTAACATTTTTAGCTAATTAACATTTTCAGTTTGATTGGTGTGAGTTAAAGTTGCAGTAGTTGATCGTTGGGACAGAAGCGAGAGGGTGTAATTGGTTCCTGGATGTCCAGTGCCTAGAGAGGTATGAACGGAGTGAATGAGATCTACCCTTTGTTCAGATGGGATGAACTGCCGATGTGGTGGGCATCCCGGCGGAGGTGGATTTTCCGGAGTGGCGACGACTGGAGGAGCAGTCCAGGTGATCGGACAGATGGAAATATGTTCGGGGAGAATCCTAGTGGGTAGTTCCTCGGAGTCGTGATGTTCATGCATTCGGGAAAGAGCGTCTGCTCAGAGGTTTTTGGACCCTGGGCGATACAAGATGGAAAAGTGAAACCGGGAAAAGAAGAGAGACCACCGGGCTTGACGAGGACATAATCTCTTTGCATCTTTAAGATACTGTAGGTTTTTATGATCTGTGATCACCTGGAAAGGGTGTTGTGCTCCTTCCAACCAGTGTCGCCACTCCTCCAATGCGAGCTTGATGGCAAGGAGCTCCCTATCGCCGATGTTATTGTTTTGCTCCGCCGGGCTCAGCTTCCGGGAGAAATAGGCACATGGGTGTAGTCGGGGCAGTGTACCGTGATGTTGAGACAATACTGCCCCGACTCCAGTAGTGGATGCGTCTACTTCTACCGTGAAGGGAAGATCAGGGTCAGGATGAGTCAGGAGTGGGGCCTTTGTAAATTCCTTCTTTAGATAACGGAAGGCTGCGGCTGCTTCACTAGACCATAGTATCTTCTTGGGCTTGTTCTTGAGGAGGTTAGTGAGAGGAGTGGTGATTATACTGTAGTTCTTGATAAATCGTCTATAGAAGTTGGCAAAGCTGAGAAATGCTCATTCCATCAAACATCTGTCCAGTTCCTGGGATATCATATCGACCAGTCTGGTGTCCGAATGGACAAGGGGAAGATTAACTCTGTTTTGTCCTGGCCTGAACCCACAACCATCAAAGAACTCCAGCGATTTCTCAGCTTTCAAATAGAGGTGATTGTCTCTGAGGGTTTGGAGGACCTCCGCAACAGGTTGGCGATGTTCGGCCTCACTCCGGGAGTAGATGAGGATATCTTCTATATATACTATCACACATCGATGGAGAAACTCCCGGAGGACTTTGTGGATGAAGTGTTGGAATAGGGAGGGGGCGTTAAC
Source organism: Danio albolineatus (assembly GCA_903798035.1). NCBI lineage: Eukaryota > Metazoa > Chordata > Actinopteri > Cypriniformes > Danionidae > Danio > Danio albolineatus. The sequence continues at coordinate 4,947,804 of CAIGQQ010039592.1, read as the reverse complement.
CAGGCCATAGGGCATGACCTGGTACTCATAGTGACCAGTAGGGGTCACGAAGGCAGTCTTCCATTGGTCCCCCTCTCGTATTCTTACCAGATTATAAGCGCTGCGGAGGTCCAACTTCGTGAATATCTTGGCTGCCCTCAACTGCTCCAAGGCTGCTGGTACAAGAGGAAGTGGGTATCGGAACTTGACAGTACTATTGTTAAGGACTCGATAATGGATACATGGCTGCAGCCCTCCGTCCTTCTTGGCCACGAAGAAGAAGCTTGACGCTGCGGGTGACTTGGAGTGACGAATATACCCCTGACTCATGTATGTTTTTGGCCTTTGTCTCCGGAAGCGAGAGCGGGTAGATCTTCCCTCTAGGCAACTGGGCATCTGGAACTAGGTCAATAGCACAGTCCCATGGCCGATGCGGAGGTAGCTGGGAAGCTCTCTTGGGGCAGAAAACGTCTCGAAAGGAAGAATAGATCTTAGGCATATTTATAGATTGCTTCTCGGGAGGACTTTCGACGGACGTCACATACAGGGAAATGGGCTTACGACCTTGAAGAGGCAGGCAGGGAAAACAGGTTGGTGAACATCCATCCCCCCATTTCTTGATCTCTCCTGTGCCCCAAGAGATGATGGGATCGTGCTTCACCAGTCACGGGCGCCCTAGGATGATGTCCATGTTCGCTCCCTCCAGAACCAGAAATTGAATCCTCTCTTGATGTAACAGACCCACTTGAAGTATTGCTGATTCACATTGACGGTGAATACGTGCCGATGAATGAATACTCTGGGTTAACGGTTGTATCTGGTAGACGTGGGTGGACGCTTCTGTACGGAGTTGGAGTTGGCAACAGAGGGACTGAGAGATGAAATTCCCTGCTGACCCGGAATCGATAAGTGCTGTGACATGAATAGAAACAGAAGAAGTAGTTAATTGTACAGTGGAAGTAAGAGGATGACTCTGTTCGATTTTTGAACTAAATACACTCACTGAGGTTCGAGTGGGACGTAGAGGGCAATCTAGTCGGATGTGTCCGTCGGCACCACAATACAAGCACAGACCCCGGGTCAGCCTCCTCTGTCGCTCTGCCGCTGTCAATCTACCAGACTCGATGAATATCGGTTCTGGTTCTGGAGGGGTAATTCGCTCAGGCGACCGGAGGAGTGCATGTGAAGGGGTTCCTGTATCTCGCTGATAGGTTCTGAGACGGTCGGAGCATCGTAGTGAGTGTTGTATGAATTTTTCAAGACCCATCGTGTCGTCTAGTGCGGCTAATTGTACTCGCAGTGTGGGTTCCAAGCCGAGCCGGTAGGTAGTGAGAAGAGATCTTTCATTCCATCCACTAGCAGCCGCCAGGGTACGAAAACGGAGAGCATAATCCTGTGTAGACATCGTACCTTGTTTGAGATGGTACAGTTGTCCTCCGGCGGCAACTTCTCCGTCAGAACGCCCAAAAACCTCTTTGAAGTATTCTGTAAAGGATGTTATGGAGCTCATTACCGGCCCGGCTTGGTTCCAGATGGTTTCGGCCCATTTGAGTGCAGGTCCAGAAAGAAGGGAAATGATATATGCAATCTTGGATCGATCTGTGGGATATAGAGAAGGTTGCATGTCAAAAAACCAAGGAACATTGAAGTAGAAATCCGTTGCACTCCACCGCCCCGCCTGAGTAGGGCGCTGGTCGGGCCATGGGACTGGAAGTGATGATCGACGAAGAAGCCGTTGACGCGGAAGTGCTCGGTGCTGGTGGTGTGTTGGGAAGTGGAGCTGATGGAAGTAGAATCCTCTTCAACTGATCCACCAGCTCTTGGAAGTGATCGGGGGTGCTCATGTTGCCACTGTTTCAGGTCCGGGCTTCTGTTATGAAGCAGACGGGGAACAGAGGTGAGTGAAACGAAAGTGGTTTATTTATAACAACAATGAGCACAAGAGGATTTGCCATCAGGATATGGGATGACGATGGATATCACGTTCCTTGACTTGTAGACTTGATGAGACACAAGAGGATGGACAACACACACCAGATACTGAAGACGATGGACACACAGATGACAGAGGATGCACAGACAGGATACTCGGGAAACCAGGAGGACTAGGAGGAAACAGAGATTCGGTAAGTACAATAATCTGTAGGTTGAGTGTTGACAAACGCAGAATGTTCACTCAGTGTCCGCTTTCGCTGGAACGAGCCCGGACACTGAGTGTAGTGAGGACTGGGACTTTATAGGGTGCTCGGTCATGTGCTGCAGCTGTGTGCTCATTAAAACTCAGGTGATTGTGCTCTATGTGATTGTGTACCGTGGGAGCCTGACCAATCCGTGACAGAAATAGCGTGTAGGTATGGCATAGTAATGAGTGTAATTACTGCACGCCACCGGCCAAGCTTTAGCTTTAGCTCAACACATGAGACAGGGTTCTGCTGTCATCTATAAGGTGTGACCACTCATGTTTTTAGGAGGCCTGGCTTTAAACAGCAGGGGAGGGACTGTATTTCAGAGATTTATGCTAACAGATTAGCATTAGGCAGATCACCTACTGCACCTTTAAGATTACTCAAAACTTTAATCTGATTCAACTCAAAAATTTAAGGCTGTACAACTTTTTTTTTGTTTTTTTTTTTGTTTTTTTTTGTATTTATACTGTTCAACATGATAATGAATGCTATGGCATATATACTTTTTTCAATGTGGGCTGGGGAGTGTTTCATTGCCTTCGTCGAGTGTCCTGTTGTATTTCTCTCACTGAGGAGGACATGACTTTCCTATTCCAGCAAGGTGAGACCATAAGATCTGATGTGCATCCATGCTGCGTAAAGTAATCCATGAAGAAAAAGTTGGAGGTATCCAGTGAGACATGGCCAATCATCACAGGACTGAGCCCACCATTGCCCCAGAACCAGAACATCCTAGAGAGTGTGGTCAGGTGTGAGAAGCATGTAAGGTGTTCAATTATTGAGGGCATTCTTGAGTAGTTGACACACACACACACACACACACACACACACACACACACACACACACA
>CAIGQQ010039592.1:4915233-4935140 GCA_903798035.1 Danio albolineatus | reverse complement strand
GTGTGTGTGTGTGTGTGTGTGTGTGTGTGTGTGTGTGTGTGTGTGTGCGTGGCGTGTGTGTGTGTTCTAATGATATGGCCTACACTGAACTACACTGAACACATTGCTGAGGATAAACGCACAGAGTGGCGGATGATGGCCTCGCACTCCGCATATGCAATTAAAATTCTGATGAGGTTTTTGTTCTCTGAGGAAATGGCTCCTTTTCAGTGAGATCTAATGCCTGCTCACATGGCTCATTTACTCTCTCATTAATGTTCAAGAGATGAAACTTTGTGTTAAAGAGAGTAATTATGAAATAATTTGTTCAACAATGAACATGTGAAGTGGCACAATTAAAATCCAGATATATAATTAGATAGATAGATAGATAGATAGATAGATAGATAGACAGACAGACAGACAGACAGACAGACAGACAGACAGACGCACAGACAGACAGACAGACAGACAGACAGACAGACAGACAGACAGACAGACAGATAGATAGATAAGAATTGTAGTTCATTATTTTTTCAACAACTTATTTTAATTTAAATTTACTATCTTTCTAATCCTAAAGATTTTATGTGACTAAAAATTTGTTTAAATTAATATAACTTGTTAATAAAATGCATAATTTTATTTATTTTGTTTAAATGCACCAAAAAAATAAAAAATATTATTTTTAATTTTTGCTGTGCATTGTAGCTATTACGTTTATGTTCTGTGATTGGAGATTTGTTTCTTATCTCCGTTTCTTCTCGCCTTTGCCCTTGATTATTTAAATGGTAACTAAGCAATTACCATGAACCAGAGTTTGCTGAATGGACACAACACTAAATAAACTCACTCAGAGATCAAGGAACCTCCCCAGTCATGGATGGGCCATAAAACTAATCAGTGGTTCCTGACTGTCTGAACCATCTTTCCTCTTAGCTGCACACTCTGAACTAGGTGGTCAACAATATAAAATATTCAAAGAAGAAGATCCTCCATGGCTTTTGAAACATGACTTCTCTGCAACCAAATGGCTAAACAACACTTCATGATGATTACTCTCAGAACGTATGACCATAACTGGAAAAAACAGACAAGTAATTGTGGTCCCAAGGCCAGAATTACTATATGAAAAACCTTGTGACACTTTTTTTGCACCCAAACTTGAGCTTTAGACTATTGAATACCACCTGCTTGCACTGCTCATCACTAATGAGAATTTCCATTTCCTGTCCATTAGAGCTGTCTTTGAACCTTGCAGAAGAAGATAATTCTCTGACTCCAGTGGCTCTCCAAGACATTGGGAGACTTTATTGCGAAACAGCATGGCAACCGGTACACAGGGCTTCCAACAGACAATGTCAACTGTTCAAGTGCTTTCCTGAAAAACTCAAATTTGACTGACTGACAACCAATCAGCACCACCAATATTTCCCTATCATGAGGAACTCACTCACAGAAGCACCCAAGTATTAAGTGCTGAAAATAATCTGTCTGTTTTGATTTTGTATAGTGTTTTGTATATAGCTGTTGTTTTTCAACTGTTTTTCAATTTTAGAGGACCTGTTGACTCACAGTCGGTCATCAAAATAATTCAGTAAAATGACCACCCTGAACTTGTTTCGCAAGATTGTTCCCAAACACAAGGGGTTCTCCTGCAAACATGACAACCCTCATGTTCAGCTTATTTAATATGCAGGAAAAACAAGACGGTGTGGTTACCCAAACCTTCCATTTTTAACAACTAAGAGAGTGACAACTTTGCTCTCTTGAACACATGCAATGGAAAATATGCTTTATTTGCAAATTTTTACAATTTTTATAGCCTAATTTAATGACATTGGTTTTAAAAAAAAAAAAAAAAAAAAAAAAATATATATATATATATATTTTATATTAAATATTTTATATATTTTATTATAAAATATATAGACTTAAAGAGTCAGTAATTAGTTACATTATTTCTAATAGAGTGAAATGCAAAATATTTTTGTACAATTTTTGTTGTACAAGTTTATAAGTTCTAATCCTATTTTGGTTAATCTATGTAAAATGAATAAATAAACAAATAAATAAAGTTTAATTAGACTGCACAGACACAGCAGAGCACTGAGTAGCACTCACATAGGAAAGGCTTTTAATTTTTTAGAAGCTCTATGCAACCAGATAACAGCCTTCCATGACTAAATCCTCCAATTACTAACAAGTAAACAAGCCAATGTTCCTGTTGCAATTATTGGGAGAGAATGCCCAGGGAAGAGTGAAATAGACCTCCTGCTGAATTTAGAGCCTTGTCTCAATGCCACATGATGTGTATTAGAATTGCAAAGAGAGAAAAAAAAATAGGTAGAGTTTGTTGGTTAAAAGTGAAATACTCAAGCTCCTAAACAAAAGGTAGAATCACAGGCAATCAAAACCAAAATTTAAAAAAATAAATAAATAAATAAAAATCTGCATTTTGTACTTCAAGCAGACAAACACGTGTTAATGAATGCTTTTCATATAATTTTAAGATCAATTCATTATAAATGTTAACAAACAACTGCTAAAAACTGTTGATCAACTGCTAAAAACTATTCATAATCTAAAATGTTTCCAAGTCAGTATATTACATTGATTCATAAAGATCTGACAATGAAAACTACAGTAATTATGCTGAAATAGATTAAATGCCACAGGAATTAATTAGAATTTTAGTACAAAATACTCATTTAAACCGTAATAGTATTTCACATTTGTTGAGGCAAAAAGAGACTTATTAAAAGTAAAATAAAAGGTAACACTTTATTTCGGTCCATTTGAGTATTAGTAGACTATCTGCTTAATATCTGTTGATATTGACATTTAACAGACATTTAACTGGTGATAAGAAACTTTGCAAGTGTCAACTTACACCTACCCTAACCCTAACCCTAATCCCAACCCTAACCCCAGCAGTGTACAGTTCTTATAATCTAATGAGAATTAGTTGCATGCAGATGCGGACTGTCAGAATAAAGTGTGACCAAATAAACAACTAAATTAATAAACAAACCAAATCATGCCTCAAACTTCTGATTGCTAGTGTACATTATTAATACAGCAAAATCAAAGTGTTTCAAAACAAGTAGCACATTAAATCTTTGACTCTCGTTTTTTGGTATCATTTCTTACCCGCACAGAGCTGTGAATACAGTATATGAATATGTCATATATATATATATATATATATATATATCTGAATATATTTGATATATTGAGAATCAACTATAAAACTATGTGTATACGTTTTGGCTTGTTCATTTTATTACATTTTTATGTGTTGATTTCATAGATCATGTCAAAAGTATACAAACAGAATTATTATATGATTATGACTGTATAACTTACAGGCTTGCATTTAAATGTATCTTCAAAATAACACCTAGAGCGATATTTACTGTCAAATACATATAAAAAATAAAGTATATGTCATCTGTAAGTCCCATCATCATATATTTAAACGCTGAGAGTTTCTGCATGCTCGGAGTCTGTCAGCAGCTGCCAGAATCTGCCTGTCTCCCTGCTACCTTCAAACTATCATCAAACTGTCACCTTGTTCCAAACTCCTACTCATCAGCATCTCACAAATTCCAGAAATCACATCCTCATACATAAATGATGGAACAAGCTCCACACTGAGCTTCTGAACATCTGATTTGACAGTCCAAATGAAGCACGTCTTCTAGATGCACCTATTTCAAGGTCTCCCACTCATCATCTTAACTGAAATATTTTAGATCATCTCTACATTTTCAATCTGTTACTTCTCCATCCTTGTAACTGAACCATGTTCTGCAGCAGGTTTTTGTTATATTACGCCAAAATAATGTCAACAATGAAGTCAACATGAAATCAATACTGAGGAACAAAATATATTTGTGGAGATTTTAAGAAAGAAAACATACAAAATTATCTAACTTATATTATCAATATAACAAAAAAACATGGTGCCACGGTGGCCTAGTGGGTAGCACGTTCGCCTCACAGCAAGAAGGTCACTGGTTCGATCCCCAGCAGGGCCAGTTGGCATTTCTGTGTGGAGTTTGCATGTTCTCCCCGTGGTTGCGTGGGTTTCCTCCGGGTGCTCCGGTTTCCCCCACAGTCCAAAGACATGCGGTACAGGTGAATTGGGTAAGCTAAATTGTCCGTAGTGTATGAGTGTGAATGAGAATGTATGGATGTGTTTCCCAGAGATGGGTTGTGGCTGCAAGGGCATCCGCTGTGTAAAACAAATGCTGGATACGTTGGCGGTTCATTCCGCTGTGGCGACCCCAAATTAATAAAGGGACTAAGCCGAAAAGAAAATGAATGAATGAATGAAACAAAAAACATGGTCACATTTTATTTTGATGGTCTGTTTGTTGAATTTAAGTTGCATTGCAACATTGCAACTAATTCTCATTAGATTATAAGTAGACTCCGTCTCTTGCTTGCTACTCCGCTGAGCAGCTGCTCAGGATACAGCGAGGTCCAGGGTTATGGAGCCTTGGAATAGTCTCGTCACGGGTCTTGGATCGCATCCGTGGCGCTGCATAGTCTTTGGGGGCCTGGGGATGAGAATCCCCAGTTGGAAATAGAGAACAAAGAACATAATTAGCGTAGCTGCTATTCTGATTTTGCTATTCTGGGTACTACTAGAAGCCCTGAGTTTTGAGATCTTAAAGAGCGGGTTGGATTGTAGCGAGACAGAAGGTTGGTTAGATAAACAGGAGCTAGATTATTTAATGCTTTAAATGTAAGAAGTAATATTTTAAACTCAATACGAAACTTAATAGGCAGCCAGTGTAACGAGGATAAAATTGGATAACCTTAAAATTATAGGGTGACATGGAAAAAAATCGTTGATCCATTTAGGTGGAAGTGAATTTCGAAATGTGTATTTTTTCACTGTTTTGCAGCACATGGCTTACAGATATCCCAGCCTGATCTCACGAGAAAACATAAGCATTTTACGTTTTGCCAGTTTAGTGGCTAATTCGTATGAATTCGTACAAGTTCAGTCGTACAAAAAATGTACGATTTAAAAAAGGAGGTGTGGCACCCAACCCCACCCCTAAACCCAACTGTCATTGGGTGAAAGCCGTGTGGTATAGGTGAATTGGGTGAGCTAAATAGTCCGTAGTGTATGAGTGTGAATGAGTGTGTATGGATGTTTCCCAGAGATGGGTTGCATCTGGAAGGGCATCCGCTGCGTAAAACAAATGCTAGATAAGTTGGCGGTTCATTACGCTGTGGCGACCCAGGATTAATAAAGGGACTACGCCGAAAAGAAATTGAATGAATGAATTATTATTAATAATAATACATTTATTCCTGTTTTTTTAATGTTATGTTGATGTTGATGATGACCTTTTGTTAGTTAGTTAGTTAGTTACAGTAGTTAGCTATTTGGTTAGTTAGTTAGTTAGTTACAGTAGTTAGTTAGTTAGTTAGTTAGATAGTTAGTTGCATCAATGCACTTTTAGATTATCACTTTTAGATTATATTTAGAGAATCTAGAAGAATTGGGGGACACCTTCAGGCATCTCATTTCCCTCCATTGTTAAGTGTCTAACCACATTGGTAAATGCTCTTTTGCTTTGCAAGTTCTGTGCATTTAAACTACAAAACACATGAAATACTACTTTGAATCCTGACAACTTTTGACACGTACCATTTACCCTGAGCTCTGTAATCAAACATATTCAGTGGATCAAAGCTTCTACATTTTCTATACAGACAGCATAGCCTTTGCACACCATAATTTTCAGTGGATTGGCATTTCATTTTACATTCATGTATTTGACGAAAGGAGTTCTTTTCAGAACCTGCCAATTAACTGGACTGTTAACTGAAAATACAAGTAAAATGCATATTCAGGCTCACATTTGAGAACATATATGTGGTTTCCATAGTTTAATCCTATGAAATCCTATAATACTATGAAAAGTTTTTTACCTTTCAATGGGATCTTGTGGTAAAGTATGCATGAAATAGAAGATGTAATCATCTTTTCCTCCTTGTTGGGATGTACTGTATGTCTGAGGGATAAAGCGAATGAGATATAAAAAATGTACGATTTAAAAAAGGAGGTGTGGCACCCAACCCCACCCCTAAACCCAACTGTCATTGGGTGATGAGCAAATCATACTAAATTGTACATATTAGATCATGCGAATTAGCCACTAAATAAAAAGTTACGAATTGCCATGAGATAACGTTGTGGATATCCTTACAGCTAACATACTGATGCTAATATTTGAAAGCATTGTTTGGTAACGCTTTCTTTTATTGCCTGCAAAGTACCGTGTAAGTACAGTGAAATAACAGTGTACTTTTCTGTACGTATAGTATAAGTATAATGAACATACGTGTAGGTAGGGAATGTGTAGGGAACAAACTGTAATGCTTGGGTAATAAGGGGGTTACAACCAGATATGCAACATGCAAAGTATCGTGTAAGTATATTGATTTTACAGTGTACTTTTCTATAAAGTGCAAAGGAACAAACCATAATGTTTGCTTAATAAGGAGGTAACAATAAGACATTCAGAACGCAAAGGACCACATAAGTATATTTCATTTATGGTGTACTTTACTTTAAATATTGTATACATATAAAGAATGATGCAAGGGTGGTAACAACCTAATGCAACCTGCAAACACCTGAGCAAGTACATTAGTAATAGTAGCCTTATTCAGTGCTTGGGTTTTATATGGGGTGTTTAGTAAATTAAAAGTTTACCCTTTTAAATAAAAAGGTTTACCCTTTAACTACAGGGAACAAGGAGGGAACAAGGAGGGAACAATGCTTCACTTTATTTTACGACCCGCAAATGCTGTATCTACCCTTTAACTACAGGGAACAAGGGGAAAACAATGGCTTGCTTTAATTTACAACCCGCAAATGCTGTATTTACCCTATAACTACAGGGATAAAGGAGGGAAGAAGCTGGACTTCAACGCACAAGTATTTATTTGAACAGGAGGAACAGAGAAAACTACATCAGCATTTTTAATTGATTAAAGGCCAAATTTCACACAACATTTTTCTATAAAAACATCAGCAATAATTTCACTGAAATGCAACAGTTGGTGGCAAAAGTAGACTGTAAAATCAATATACTTACACGATACTTTGCGTGTTGTATATCTGGTTGTTACCCCCTTATTACCCAAACATTACCTGTTTGTTCCATTGCATTTTATAGAAAAGTACACTGTAAAATCAATATACTTATGCAGTACTTTGCGTGTTGCATATCTGCATTACTATCTGCATTACTATTACATATCTGCAAACTGTTGCATTACAGTTTGTTCCCTTATACCCACACGTACGTTCATTATACTTATACTATACGTACAGAAAAGTACACTGTTATTTCACTGTACTTACGCTGTACTTTGCGGGTCGTAAAAGAAAGCGTTACCCATTGTTTTAATTTCATGAGACCTTTAAAGTTTGTCCAAGGCTCAGTGAGTTTTATGAGCATCCCAGCAAACACTTTTCATACTGGTTATTTAAATCGAAGAAGCTATCAATACAAATTATATCAAGAAATGGTAAGACTATTTACAGTTCATGGTTTGTAAATTGGTTGGTTGCTCATTATTCTCATGGCAACTCAAGAGGTGTGAAAGTAAACAATTAAACTAATTTGTATCTTCACATTTTTCTAAATCATAACATAACTGTTAAGATATATCCAGAAATAGAGAACTATAGGTCTCACATTTGTTAGGTGATGCTGTCAATTCTAGCTGTTGCTTGGTAACAGTGTTGACAAAAAAGTTGTTGCATCATGGTTTCTAGGAGAGTTTGTAGGTTTGTACAAGCAATCTGCAATGTTTTTTTTTTTTTTATGAGACATCATTAGCTTTTCATTGCTTATGAGCACTGACAGCTACTGCAGTCTGTTTCAAGTGCACTAATTAATTTAGCACAAATACTTACATGGCAGTTGCAGTCATTTGATGTGATGTGTCTTTAAAAATAAGTGTAAAGTGTCACGTTACTTAATAGTTCTGTTCTCTCTAAGAATCTTAGAAAACAACATCACTTTACACACAAGTGTAATTTTCAACAATATGAACATTAATTGATCTTCAGGCATAGAATGTGTTACCTTTTGATGTCTGCAATGGAAAGTTCCCCAAAATTAAAATCTTACAATGTATTTATATTGCAGAGTATCAGAAAATATCCTAGTAGCTGAGGCAATATTGATATTTTATGAGTTGTTGTTGCTGTTGTTGTATTATCATTCATTCATTCATTTTCGGCTTAGTCCCTTTATTACTCCGGGGTCGCCACAGCGGAATGAACCGCCAACTTATCCAGCATTTGTTTTACACAGGGGATGCCCTTCCAGCCACAACCCATCTCTGGGAAACACATCCATACATTCTCATTCACACACATACACTATGGACAATTTTAGCTTACCCAATTCACCTGTACCGCATGTCTTTGGACTGTGGGGGAAACCGGAGCACCCGGAGGAAACCCACGCAACCACGGGGAGAACATGCAAACTCCACACAGAAATGCCAACTGGCCCAGCCGGGGATCGAACCAGCGACCTTCTTGCTGTGAGGCGAACGTGCTACTCACTACGCCACCGTGGCGCCCTGTTGTATTATTATTATTATTCATTCATTCATTCATTTTCTTTTCGGCTTAGTCCCTTTATTAATCCGGGGTCGCCACAGCGGATTGAACCGCCAACTTATCCAGCATTTGTTTCACGCAGCGGATGCCCTTCCAGCTGCAACCCATCTCTGGGAAACACATTCATACATTCTCATTCACACACATACACTATGGACAATTTAGCTTACCCAATTCACCTGTACCGCATGTCTTTGGACTGTGGGGGAAACCGGAGCACCCGGAGGAAACCCACGCAACCACGGGGAGAACATGCAAACTCCACACAGAAATGCCAACTGGCCTAGCTGGGGATCGAACCAGCGACCTTCTTGCTGTAAGGCGAACGTGCTACTCACTACGCCACCGTGGCGCCATTATTATTATTATTATTATTATTATTATTATTATTATTATTAATAGGGGTGCCACGGTGGCGTAGTGAGTAGCACGTTCGCCTCACAGCAAGAAGGTCGCTGGTTCAAGCCTCGGCTGGCTCAGTTGGCATTTCTTTGTGGATTTTGTATGTTTCCCCGTGGTTGCGTGGGTTTCTTCCGGGTGCTCTGGTTTTCCCCACAAGTCCAAAGCCATGTGGTATAGGTGAATTGGGTGAGCTAAATAGTCCGTAGTGTATGAGTGTGAATGAGTGTGTATGGATGTTTCCCAGAGATGGGTTGCATCTGGAAGGGCATCCGCTGCGTAAAACAAATGCTAGATAAGTTGGCGGTTCATTACGCTGTGGCGACCCTGGATTAAAAAAGGGACTACGCCGAAAAAAAATTGAATGAATTAATTATTATTAATAATAATACATTTTTATTCCTGTTTTTTTAATGTTATGTTGATGTTGATGATGACCTTTTGTTAGTTAGTTAGTTAGTTAGTTAGTTAGCTACAGTAGTTAGCTATTTGGTTAGTTAGTTAGTTAGTTAGTTAGTTAGTTGCATCAATGCACTTTTAGATTATATTTAGAGAATCTAGAAGAATTGGGGGACACCTTCAGGCATCTCATTTCCCTCCATTGTTAAGTGTCTAACCACATTGGTAAATTGCTTTGCAAGTTCTGTGCATTTAAACTACAAAACACATGAAATACTACTTTGAATCCTGACAACTTTTGACACGTACCATTTACCCTGAGCTCTGTAATCAAACATATTCAGTGGATCAAAGCTTCTACATTTTCTATACAGACAGCATAGCCTTTGCACACCATAATTTACAGTGGATTGGCATTTCATTTTACAATCATGTATTTGATGAAAGGAGTTCTTTTCAGAACCTGCCAATTAACTGGACTGTTAACTGAAAATACAAGTAAAATGCATAATCAGGCTCACATTTGAGAACATATATGTGGTTTCCATAGTTTAATCCTATGAAATCCTATAATACTATGAAAAGTTTTTTACCTTTCAATGGGATCTTGTGGTAAAGTATGCATGAAATAGAAGATGTAATCATCTTTTCCTCCCTGTTGTGATGTACTGAATGTCTGAGGGATAAAGCGAATGAGATATAAAAAAATGTAAGGTTGGATCTGATTTCATCCATGAGAAATTTATTGAAAGTTTGTGGTCTGATATTGGTGAATTGCATGTAATTGACATCAGTAAACACATCATTACGGATGAAAAGAAATTGAAGAAAGAGTGAGAGTTAAATGTTAGGTCACACTTTATTTTGATGGTCCGTTAACTCATTCTAATTAGATTATAAGTAGACTGTTAGGTTGGGGTTAGGGGTAGGGTTAGTGTAAGTTGACATGTACTTGCATAGTTCCTTATTGTCAGTTAAATGTCTGTTGAATGTCTGTGTTGTAAGGATGGACATATCTCTCCATAATAATAATACCCTGAGAATTGTTATGGAATTCCTCGAGAGAAAACCACGAGAACTACCAGGCAGTAAAACCATAAACTCTCTAATCTTCTCTAAGGATCACGAGAAAGCTGTTGTCTCACCATCTGTCCTCACACCGTTCGGCCCTCCCTAGTGATACGGCCAGGGGTATTGAAAGGTCACTCAGAAACTACCAGAATTCAGGTTTCTATGGTGCAATGATATATGTGGTGTATTTGCTAAACTTACAAACGTTAGCTTGTCATGTTTGGTATCATTTTAAATGTCTTTGTGTGATTGGTAAAGTGGTCTTAATGTCGCTGTGATATTTCACTTATATTTGGTTATTTGGGTTTTGACTTTGATAAAATCTCTGCCAGATGCTTCCCCCTCCAGAGATGATTAACACATCAAAGACACTAGGCAAGGGTCACTGGGACCCTTATTTAAGGTATCAATGTTGTTTAGGCCATTGGGATTTCAGTAACCGGAAGACCCCGTTGTAGTGTATGAGTTTCTGAAGCTCTGAATCAGAACTCAGATACTACAACGTATTTTTACATAGTCAGGTATTCACTCTTAATTTATCTTGAAAGAATTGATGTTGTACAATTTGAATTGGCGAATCTTGTGCAATTATGTGAATTGGAATGGAAAATCTTTGCCTGACAAATAAATGTAAAGACTTTTGTTTAACTAAATATCTCCTGAAATCATTTGAATCTAGTGTATTGTCTTAGGCTGGAGTTTCCGCAGACCTAGACCGGGATTTCGTCATACAGTCAGGAAAATGGATGGAGCCTTTGGAGCACAACATTTAAGACCTGCTGATTTCTGACTGAATCTACTGACTTAGTATGTTATAATCTAGTGGCTAAATCAAACTTTCTTTATGTATGAGCAAGCATGGGGCGGCCTATTATTACCTAAAGGAAATTAGTTTACAGTTATATCCTCTATCTAAGAACCAGAACCGGCGAGGATGTGTCCGTGAGCAGATGTAGTTGGCCAGCATACTGACTCTAAGCAACTTCGGGTAAGCAATAAACCATTACTTGAAAATAAGGATTTATTAGGTTAATCGATCTAAATTAGACCAAATCATAACCTATAAGGTAATCGGCTTGAATTGGATGAATAAATACCTAAATTATAATGAATTGGAGTCAGATTAAATTCGGAGATGAAAGCGAATCAAAATATGTTTTCATAAATAAAAATATTTCTTTTCACATGTGCTAAAAGGCTTACACGCATTTACCTTCACCCATACTGTTAGCTCCGTCATCGGACTAATAAATGGACCCTTACAGTGTCAACAGATATTAAGTAGACAGTCTACTAATACTCAAATGGACCATCAAAATAAAGTGTTACCTTTTGTTTTTTCTTTTTTTTTTTGACCAGTAAAATGCCCTCCGTTACCTGTGAACATGGAAACATCCTGACCCCAAATTATTATTTTATGTGCTGAACAATTTAGTACAAATGCGTGTTTAAGATGCAAAATAAAATAAATAAATAAATAAATAAATAAATTGTTCTCCAATTTCAATGTTTTTTTTTTTTTTTTAACATAAATGTCCTATTAATTGAACAGAACACATGAGCAATGAAGATAATGCAAATATGGCAACATGCATGGTGGCTTCTCCTTTTATGATCCAGGTCTGAATCCACTTCTGCTAGTTTAACAATAAAACCGAACTGTGTGCCTGATGCATTGTCCTAAAAAAGGTTGTATCTATTCTTTTAATTAGTAATGATTGTGTTTTAGGTGCAACCACTCAGAGTCTCATTTGCAAATTCCTTTGTAAGCACTCACGCCACAGCACATTATTTACATGGCAGGATATGCTGGCACAAAAACAGAAGAAAATTAAAGGGCAAGGTTAAAGAACACAAGTACACTATCTGTGGTACAAGTCCATGCAACATGTTTAAACATCATAATCCTTTCATCATTAATGTCTGGCACATTTGTGTGTTGCTGCACATCCTGTCTGTGGCTAATGGCGTGGTCTTATTTCAGTTGACCACCACCAACACAACTGAACACATCTCATTTTCAAACCAGCCAATTTCTCATTTCTCATTTGAATAACATGACACAGAATGTGAAAATGCTAACTTAGTTGGATATTAGTCCTAATCGGGAGGTAACGTCAGATTCCAATCGATTCTGAAACCTCATTATCGGGCCCAATTTCCAATTATGTGATCAGATCTGGACGTCCTGAGTGTATAATAGGACCCTAATGGCCTGTTTCCACTGAGTTGTGCGGTACAGTACGGGTCGGTACAGGTCACCTTTATCAGGCTTGCGTTTCCACTGCTAAAGGGTACTCTTTTGGTGGGCGTGGTTATATATATATATATATATATATATATACATATTTTTTAAAGTTTTTACTAAAGTTTCTTCGCTAAACAAATAACAAATTTTCAATGCCATTAAAAAAAACACATTATGATTCCTATTAGCAACCTTTTTAAAGAATCTTTGTTGATTATAAAATACATAATACATTAATAAATTATTACATAATTACATTAGAAATTATTATTTTTAAGGGTTTTGGATCATGTATATTTTCCAATGTATACACTGGTCATGCATATCACACACACACACACACACACACACACACACGCACACACACACACACACACACACACACACACACAAACAAACAAACAAACAAACAAACAGACATACATTACTATTAAAAATCTGAAAGAAGGTTTTTGCTGCTGTCTGAACTTACAGTGTTCCAGATTAGCATTACATATACTGTAATAGTTCATTCGTTCAATCTCATCCCGCAGGTTTGAAAGCTGTGGCTCTCCAGTCTCAGCATGCACAGGTAATTAGCTCTCTGATAATTTTAAATCAATTTCCTTTGATTGTCCTTAAGAGAGACAATCATACCAACAAGTCCCCTCAGAAACTGTCTTGTACTCCAGCTCATGAAGCTCATCATTGGGACACTGGTGCAGAAAGCCAAAGGGATCTCTCCCTTTAATCATGGAGTAGTGATGAGAAACCCAAGCGTTGTAATTAAAAAAAGGATCAAATTGAAATGCCAACAGGGGCATCACACAGGATATCTGTTTTCCACCTCACTAATTAACACGTTACATCTCTTTAAAGCCAATCAGCATCTGATAATGCTCAGCTTTAAATGGACATTAACAATAAGCTTGTACCCCATTAAAAGCCCTGTCCTCGGGTGACCTCATCTCATGGTCCCCAATAAACCTGCTTTAAGGTGTCACTGTCACTCTGATTAGCAGAGTCTGATCCTTTTATTCCAACAATAGAACAATCAAGCACAGCAAGAGAGAAACCCACCAATGACATGATGGCTTATTCAAGTGCAATCATTTTGAGGAGAGGGAAAAAAAAGAACTCACTGCAGGAATAGATTTGGACATGAGAAAAGACTCATTTTAATATTTTTTTAGTTTGAAAATACTATTTTGTTAATCACTTCAAGAACAGCTTTACTGAAATTGTGAAAAGAAGTCAAGGGTTTGACATTAACTTAAAGAGCCCATATTATACATTAAAAAGGGTCATATTTTGGTTTTGGGGGTCTTCATCAACAGGCTGATCTGCATGCCAGGTCAAAAAACACATTCATTGTCTTATAATATGCTGTAGCAGGGTGGCGTGAAAAGGCAAACACGAGTTGCTTGTCAACACCCCCCCGAAGGGCTTTTATTTACAAGTGATGAGTGTAGTGTTGGTGCCTTTAGTGCTCGTCCCTTGCGTCCCGGTGATAGGTGCTCCAGATGGTGGGTAGTGGGTGAATGTTTTCGTCCAAGTGGGTCCTTTGTGCAGAGGCAAGTACGCCGATCGCCGTGCTGATTACTCCGTGCTTTCTGGAGAGAGAGAGAGAGAGGTGATAGTCGTAGCATTACCAGAGAGGTTTCTTAGTTGACTCATTCACACGTTGGCTCTTTATGCATCTCTCCTGATGTGCTCCAGGTGTCAGCGATCGGCATAAGTGTGTGCAGGTGGCATCCGTGCGCTGCTCCCAGGATGACGCTGATTCTCATTGAGCGACCCGCCACATATGACTTTTTTTACCTCAATATCCCAGCGACTCTTTCAGCGATTCATTTGTTCCCAAACTACTCCTTCGCGCGATACTAATCTATGCTGATTGAATCGATGACCGATTCTGTTGCGATTGGTCGACAGTGCTCAGCGCAAGAGAATGTCCACCACGGCATAGTGAATGCGTGAGCATACCTGCCAACACTCCTGTTTTTCCCGGGAGTAGCCGGTATTTTAGTCCCATTTAACGGCAATTATAACAGGGTGAGAATATGGTAAAGTCTGAAAACGTGGTAAAAATGAGACAAGAGAAAGAAACGTACTTAGGACCACGTTCTCAGAATGAGCCTGGGTTGACTTTTTCACTCACTGGCTTATTTTGTTAATTTTCAATTTTTTTTTTAATTTTTTTATTTATTCAGTCATTTATTTATTTTGTTTTGTGTCATTAGGAAGCTCATCTAGCCAAAACAGAAATCTGAAAAATAGTAAGAATACTATAGTCACATCTTAGATTTAAAAATGTAGGGGTTTAAGAGTAGTGCAGAATCCCATATTGTTACTGTTACAAAAACTCAATGGCCACTTTTCTGTCCTAAAACTGATTGGGTATCATTGATGATCAACCTGAATAGGTTTATGGTGACGCTAAAGTGGCTCAAAACACTTAATTGCTTGTAACTAAGGGCTCAGCTAAAGCGTCACTGTAGTTGCAGAGGTGCTATTGGTGAGTGTAGCTCAGCGGCGCGCCTCTGCAGTTGCAGAGGTGCAGTGGTGGTTGGTTTTGGAGAGTTATGAGTGCTCCCGCAGGAATTTTAAATACTGTCAGTAGTGGTATGTAGAGATGAAGATGAATAAGGGCTTAGCTAGAGCAGCTGCAGCTGCAGTAGCTGCAGTTGCAGTGGCGCTAGAGGTGAGTGTAGCTCAGCGGAGCATCTCTGCTGTTGCAGAGGTGCAGTGGGTCAGTATGGAGGCAATGTGCGCTCCCATATAAGCATTTACTGCTGTGTGTACTACTAAGTGAATAGAAGTATGGACTAGTTCAAGTTTGGGGGGATAAAGTTAAAAGGAAGAAAAAAGGGGGAAGGGTAGTAAAGGAGCTCCAATGTTAATAGGGGGGGGGGGGGAGGGGGTAATGGCAGAGTCGTGCTTATAACTAGAAATGCATGCGGGTGGAAGTCGGCTGGAGATGATCAGCTGGGCTTTTCTGAGGTGGTAATGCTCTCCTGTGGTGTAAGAATGCTAAGAGGGTTAGGAATGGGTGTGTTTGTGTGTGTGTGCGTGTGTGTGTGTGTTTGTTAGGGGCTGGGGGGGATCAAATGTATATAGAATGTTCTTTGCTATTTGATCTGTTTGCTTGGCTTAATAAAGAAAGACAAAATTTCCTCATCCTGCAAATTTAGACCAGACATGGTGAGGTGGATTGTGGGATTGAAATTGTGTTAGTTCAGAAAATCTCAAAAATCAAAAGGCTAGTGAGAATATGACATAAAGGGTGTGGGCTGTGTGAGTGGAAATGTATCCTTGTGTAAAGCGTGGAAGTGATTAGAATGGATGTGGAGTGTAATGGGTTGGATGAGGGTCAGTTTTTGCAACTGGCTGTTGTGGTCTCTGAAATGAAAAAAACGAGAAAATCAGTAATGAAATTTTATACAACATGGTACATGTACAGCAGACATAATTAATTGTTTTAGCTGATATCTATGCGAGAAGTCTTAATAGGGGGCAACTGTGAATGGAAGTGCCTTTGTTAATGCATAGTATAATAGCTTGTTGTCACGATGTGCAAGGATTGTAGAAGTGGGCCTTCATTCACCTGCAGGATGGCAGATGAATGGAGAGCTGAGGATATGGGGCATGGCTTAGCTGGTGGTCCCGGAAGTACCTCTTGAAGACTGAGCAGGAAAGTGGTAGTGGAGGGAAGTTTAATCTACTTAGTTATATAGAATTTGTTTAAAAGCAAACGTATCTAACACCGAGTCAATGGACGAAACATTACTCCATTTGTCAGAAACGTCCTATTCCCGTTCATAGCAGTCAAGCAGAAAGTTTGTTTCTTTGCATTTTTTTTATATATATAAATATATCAACTGCCAACAAACCCTAAATTTAAAAAAATGTCACTACATAGCATCCAGAATGGGATGGTGATCATGGGTTTACTTTAATCCATGACTAAACAACATTATGTCTGGAATCTTGTTTGAAACCTGATTGAATCACAATCATATCTGGCCCAATTTATTCACGAAGTCTTGCACGGAGTCTATTCATAAAACAGTCAAGAAAGAGGGTGGGACCATCTGAAGTTGGAAGCTCATTGGATGGTGACACTTCTCCTTTCAGCTATTGGCTCAAAGTAGTATCAATCAAATATGCAAAAGGTCAGCGGCCGTTTTGTTGACCAAATATCACTAGTGTTTTTATGACTGAAAGTTGCTGTTCTACTGAACGCGCTCCAGCCATCAGTTTGGATGATAACAGTGCATTCCAAGGATGTTTATCGACGTGTGAATATGCTGTGGACTAATGTTTGATGGATTACATTGCCTGGACCCTTGTAGCCTAATTGCTTCAGCTGTTAGAATGTTATGGATCTGTGGACCGGTGGGAGGCTTGAGAGGTGTGAGTTCTTTGGTTGAAATCATTCTAGTCATGCAAGTCTCGTCTTTCAGAAGATTTATAGAATGTTTAGTCTTTGTTAGAGAGTATTTTTATTTTTTTTGGTGAGGCTTCCGCTTAAAGTGTGATACTACGGGTACCCGGTACTGCGGGTGGTCCGCGAGGAGAGCAGTGAGAGTTCATTGCAATGGCTTGGATCGCCGGCATCTTGAGAGTTTAGTCAGAGTTGTGGATTGCGTTTTGAGAGGCGGTTTAAAGTAGAAGGTGGAGGAGCTAGTGGGCTGGTGTCTTGCGGGAACTCAGGCTCGGTTGCTGGCAAGGCTGCGGCTGAAGTCTCAGGGAGAGCGGGGCTCTGGCTGAAGTTGTTGTTGTTGTTGCTGTTTGTTCCTCCATATGGATAGATTAAATGGTGCTGGAGCGTAGGTTAAATGCTGGAGTGTTTGTAGCGGGAAGCATTCTTCAAAATGAAGATGGCTGTGTTATGGAACTTAAGCTGCATCCCAAATGGCACACTATACACTTATACACCATGTACTTATGCACTTACACACTCAAAAGTATAGTATATGTATATAGTGTTGTCCCAAATGGAGCACTAATGGCCTTTTTTACTAAGTGGAAGTTCAAACCGTTTCCCTGATGACATTTGACGGTTGCCAAATTAGTGAAATAAATCTTAAAAGTTACTCGATTAAGAGTACAAAAGTAGCTGATGAAAAAATTCTTCAAGTAAATAGTTACTAGTTACTTTTCATCATATATATATTAGGGCTGTCAAAATTAGCACGTTAACGCACGCCGATTAATTTGAAATATTGAACGCGTTAAAAAAAATTAACGCATTTAACGCAGCAGCAGTTTTTTTCTTATTTCCTGTTGTGGCCGACGTGTGTTCAGGGCCACAGAGGCGACCACAGAGGCGACCTAGGCGGCCGACAGAATAGTGAGCGAACCCCCCCTCCCTTGGCGAGTAAAGCCTCGCGATGCGCGCGTGCACCCTCAGCGGAGGCGCGCAATGCGGCGCCAGGCGAAAGTTTATATCCAGCTTAATCCACGACACCTACTCCCTCCCTTCCGGTCCGCACGTTCATCCACAAACTGGTCACTTTCTTTATCACTTTCTGGTTGAGGGCGGCGCGATGATGAACGCGACCGTGCGCGTTGATGACTCTGAAGGGAGTTGCTTATACCATGTGAGCTCGCTGTACTGCCCGCGTTGTCTGTGTGTGTGCGTGTGCGTGTGTGTGTGTGTGTGTGTGTGTAAGAGAGAGTGTTTGTGTATGTGTGGATATCCTAACAACAAGATTAAACGCCTAACATCGCAGACAGTCGCTCAAAGCAGTTTAGAATTTAATGTTTAGAGATGGCGTGACCAAAGTTCATGTAAGAAGTCTAGCCTTCAGTACGTGACTTTGATGTACCCCTTGGTGCTTCTTGCGTTCTAATTCTGCTTGTGAGAGACTTTTCTCACTCTTTGGTCACATGTCAACAGACTGGCCTGTCTTAGCAACTACCAAAAAGCTAAGGAGGACTAAGCAAAATTGTTTCTACTTTATAATTAATGTTCTCAACTCGCAAAACAACTTTACAATGAATACAATTGCTTGTGTTCAATACTTTATTATTATTATTTTTTTATCCAATTTCCATATTTGCAATGCCTGTATTTTTTGTAGTTCACATAGAATCCAACATGGAAATAATTTTTGTTTGTTATTGGCATTGATTGTTTTAAAATTTAAATGGCACTTACAAGCCTTTGTTTTTATTTCTGTATTAAATACAGCTTTTCGTGATTATTCATGATTAATCACGAACAAAAGTGTGATTAATTAGTTAATTTTTTAAATAAATTGACAGCCCTATTATTTACATTTCACATTTATATATCTAAAAATTTCAGTCTTTTAATTGCGATTAATCGCGATTATTTGCCAAAAAATTGTGTGATTAATTAGTTTTTTTTATCGATTGACAGCACAAATATATATATATATATATATATATACATATATACATGTATATATGTATATATGTGCTGTCAATATATATATATTATATAATAATATAAGCTAATAATTCTGACTTCAGCTATATATATATATGTGTGTGTATATATATATATATATATATATATATATATATATATATACAGCTGAAGTCAGAATTATTAGCCCCCCTTTCACAGAAATTTCACAGTATGTCTGATAATATTTTTTTCTTCTGGAGAAAGTCTGATTTGTTTTATTTCAGCTAGAATAAAAGCAGATTTTAATTTAAGAACCATTTTAAGGTCAAAATTATTAGCCCATTTAAGCTATTTTTTTTTTCAATAGTCTACAGAACAAACTATCATTATACAATAATTTGCCTAATTACCATAATCTGCATAGTTAACCTAATTAACCTAGTTAAGCCTTTAAGTATCACTTTAAGCTTTAAAGAAGTGTCTTGAAAAAATATCTAGTCAAATATTATTTACTGTCATCATGGCAAAGATTAAATTAATCAATTGTTAGAGATGAATTATTAAAACTATTGTGTTTAGAAATGTGTTAAACAGAATTTGGGGGAAAAAATAAACAGGGGGGCTAATGATTCTGATTTAACTGTATTTCTATCTATCTATCTATCTATCTATCTATCTATCTATCTATCT
Organism: Danio albolineatus; assembly: GCA_903798035.1. NCBI lineage: Eukaryota > Metazoa > Chordata > Actinopteri > Cypriniformes > Danionidae > Danio > Danio albolineatus. Next base: position 4,915,319 of record CAIGQQ010039592.1, on the reverse strand, counting down.
ATCTATCTCTCTCTCTCTCTCTCTCTCTCTCTCTCTCTCTCTCTCTCTCTCTCTCTCTCTCTCTCTCTCTCTCTCTCTCTCTCTCT
>CAIGQQ010039592.1:4883000-4895233 GCA_903798035.1 Danio albolineatus | reverse complement strand
ACACACACACACACACACACACACACACACACAAAGGAATACATACATACAGATGAAATCAGAATTATTAAACCCCTTTGAATTGTTTTTCTTTTAAAAATATTTCCCAAATGATGTTTAACAGCAAGGAAATTTTCACATGATGTCTGATAATATTTTTTTCTTCTGGAGAAAGTCTTATTTGTTTTATTTCGGCTACATTTAAAAAAAAACATTTTAAGGTCAAAATTTTTAGCCCCTTTATGTTATTGGTTTTTAATAGTCTACAGAACAAACCATCATTATACAATACCTTGCCTGATTACCCTAACCTGCCTAATTAACCTAGTTAAGCCTTTAAATGTCACTTTAAGCTATCAAGTCAAATATTTTTTACTGTCATCATGGCAAAGACAAAATAAATTAGTGATTATAAATGAGTTATTAAAACTAATATGTTTAAAAATGTGTTGAAAAAATCGTATCTCCATTAAACAAAAATTGGGGAAAAAATAAACGGGGGGCTAATAATTCAGGGGGCTAATCATTCTGATTTCAACTGTACATACATACATATCAGCAATTCTCTCTATTTTTTCGGTTTTAAAGCAAATAAATACATACATTTAAAAAAAACAAACACTTTCTAACAGTAACTGCAGATAACGGACAGCAGAGGGCAACGTGTAATTATATTTTCCGCACTGAATCCCAGAATTCATTTCTAAACGTTCTGATGTGGCTTGATTGACATATACCACATTTTATGTGACCAATCACAAGGATCACATTATGACAGTCATAATGTTATATTATTAAAATTAAAACAACTGGTCATGTATTTTGTAAACAGTTACACATAACACAAAAGCCCTTCTATTGACAGAAATTTAGTTGTACAGCAACTGCCACAATCAGGATTAAGATGGGAGTTACATTGGATCATTATCTGCTTGACAACCAAGTCACAGACAAACACAAACACACCCCCCCTCCCAAAAAAAAAAAAAAAAAAGCAACAGTCACAGACACCAGTTACAGCGTTTCAAATTTCAAGTATATTTTTAACTAAAGACTCTAGGTGGCATTCATTCACCACTTCTTGTTCTTCCTCTCTATTATTTGACACCTGTGAGGATATCTAGTCTCTCTGGGTGTTGCATGTTGGCAAAACTGCAATGCAAACTGCAGTGTGTCACTATAATTGTACGCTTAACCAGACCTGACATGCATTAAACACTGACCAAGTGTCAACCAGTATTCTTATAACTCTGATGTTAGTACAGCATCAGAGGAAAAGCTCCACAGCTGACTGTTATGTTACATTTGGGATTGTGATCAGGTCACATTGCTGCAATTGACTTTGTGACACTTTGTACAAAACACTGTGTCCTCTGGCCTTTGATTTCCCCATCACCGGCTTCCGAGATTGAAGCCCCAGTTGTATTCTGTTTCCACAAGTCAAACACTTGAACACACAGAGACAACCCGGTTGCAAACTTCAATTATGTCCCAGCCTCCACACCCTAACAAATCAATGCCATTGACTTGCTGTTGGAGAGCTGCACATCCCGTCTTAGGGAATGTGTCTATCGGTGATAAAGCAATGCGGACGTCATAGAGAGTGATCTCTTTGTTCCTTCTGCTACAGCTGCATTTAAGCCTGAGTGTTTTGTTCTGGGCTGTTTTCATCCATAAGGGTCAATGCAGGTGAAGGCAGCACTATAGATACTATGCAAAAAGAGCTGTAAGTTTGTCTCGCATGCTTTTGAGTGGATGTTGTGATGAAACTCCAAAGCAAATGCTGGCTGCCTCCTCCTCATTTTCAGATCTGTGAATCGCAATATCACTATACTGGCTCGAACAGCCCAGCATGGAAACCCTCACCGACCAATTATAAGCTCTGATTGTGCTCTACAGTATATGATGAGGGACTCTTAAATCAGTTCCACATCGCACTGATGTCTGGACTGACTCATGGTGCCCACATACAGATGCGGCTTTAACAAGCTCCCGGTCTGTCTGGCTCACGTCCATTCACGGCAATTAGCATTTTTGTTTATGTGGCATTGATTCAGCTGTAAACAAGGCATATTCTCCTCTAGGCTGAGGATAAATAACATTAGAGGGTGGATAATGTAAAGTGGCCAACCCAGGCTAGTTGGAAATGCACTGACATTTTGTTATTGTTATTATTCATTCATTTTCTTTTCGGCTTAGTCCCTTTATTAATCTGGGGTCGTCACAGCGGAATGAACCGGCAACTTATCCAGCATATGTTTTACGCAGCCGATGCCCTTCCAGCTGCAACCCATATCTGGGAAACATCCATACTCACACATTCACACACATACACTATGGACAATTTAGCCTACCCAATTCACCTATAGTGCATGTCTTCGGACTTTTGGGAGAAACCAGAGCACCCGGAGGAAACGCACCTGACCACGGGGAGAACATGCAAACTCCACACAGAAATGCCAAATGACCCAGCCGAGGCTCGAACCAGCGACCTTCTTGCTGTGAGGTGAAAGTGCTACTCACTATGCCACCGTGGCACCATTATTATTATTGTTGTTGTTTTTGTTGTTGTTGTTGTTGTTTTATTATTATTTTTTAATTATCATTTTTTATAAAAAAATTTTGCCTTGCCTGACCAAAATCTGAATCTAAAACAAATGATGTAGAGAGACTAATCTTTAAAAAACATGTGCCAAGACATTAAGAGATTAAATTTAAGGTGACAGAGATGGATTAGAAAAATCACATGCAAATAGAAAAACCTTAAATTGACAAAATATCTTCAATTTGACAACACATGAGCACAAATTCTCAAGAAAATACTAAATCAAATCACAAATAGTGCAGACCACAATGGAAATGTTTTGGGGGGACAACAAAGAGTTATAAACCAGGTTACTTCCAGCTTAGAGTCAATTAATGTTCATAAATTCATTTTTCTTCAGCTTTGTCCCTTATTTATCAGGGGTCGCAACAGCGTAATGAACCGCCAGTTATTCCGGCATATGTTTTACACAGGGGATGCCCTTCCAGTCGCAGCCCAGTACTGGGAAACACCAATACACTCTTGCATTCACAAACACACTTATACACTATGGTCAATTTAGTTCGTCCAATTTACTCTTTGGGCTGTAGGGGAACCCACGCGCATATGGGGAGAAATTACTCCTCGCCCAGCTGGGACTTGAACCAGCCACCTTCATGCTATGAGGCAACAGTGCCACCCACTGAGCCATCATGCCCTCTTATTTAATAATACTTGTGCAATTTGTGAAATGTGAGGGCTAAATATTTACAAACAAGGAGTCATATGACCAGCACATTAAAATAAACAGACCACCTTTCTCTCTGACCTCATGTTTTCATGTTAGCATTGTTATGAAGCAGACGGAGAACAGAGGTAAGTGAACCGTAAGGTGTTTATTTTGACAACAAGGAACACAATAGGGAGTGCCAGGAGGATATGGGATGACGATGATGATCACAGTCCTTGACTTTTGCAGAATGGAGGACACACGAGTGGATGGACAACACACACCAGATACTGTTGACGATGGACACACAGATGACAGATGAATCACAGACTGGAGACTCGGGGAACCGGAAGGACTAGGAGGAAACAGAGAGACGGCAAGTACAGTAAACAACTGGCAGAGTGTTGGCTAACGCAGAGTGAACACTCAGAGTCCGCTTTCATAGGAACGAGCCCGGACACTGAGTGTTGTGAGGACTGAGTCTTTATAGGGTGCTCGGTGATGGACAGCAGCTGTGTGTTCATTAAAACTCAGGTGATCGTGCTCTATGTGATTGCGTGACATGGGTGCCTGACCAATCCGTGACAAGCATGTGTTGTAAGAATATGTGTGTGAATATGTTATCATATTGATGAAGATGTTTTTTTTTTTATTTGTTAATCTTTGTTCTATTTGCATTTGTTCTTTTGACTAGCAACAAGTTTGAACCACCATGAAATTGCATTATTGTTTAAGCAATTTCTTTAGTAAGCTTTGTCACAAAATTTGTCATGAGAACTTTGCATGTGCCACAATCAAACATGCAGATCGCCAAAGAACTACTAATCTGCAGTTTCATGGACTACAGATACATTCATGCACCTCTCACTCGCACCGTTTCCATATTCAGTTGATTACACACACTCACGGCTTAGAGCTGCTCATGAACTGATTACAAGAACTATTTACACAGCACACACACATCAGTGCTGATTCTTGTTTTGCTGTATTTGAGACATTATGAAGCGTTTCCTTTGCCTTGCCGTGTTTGATTTAGTGTTTATGTTGCTTGTCGTCGGCACTGACAAATCGCCTGTTTATTATTATGCCTTTTGGATGATCTGTATGTACCTGTTTGCCCCTGTGTTGACTGTTGTTTGGCTAAAAAATCTCCTAATGAATCCTGTGTTTGGATCTCCACCTTCATTGTCAGCATCCCATCACATGACAGAATGACCATGACAAATAAATTCATGTAAATTACACTTAATTTTATTAAAGCAGACCACCTTTGGAATATGCTGGACAATGAAATAAGCATACTCTTACTTAAAAAATCTGGTCAAACATTACTCTCACTACTGAGAGTAGTGAGAACTACAGAACTTGCTTTTAAATGTATTTTGTTTTTAGTTTTTATGTCAGTGCATAATGGGGCGCCACGGTGGCCGAGTGGTTAGCACGTTCGCCTCACAGCAAGAAGGTCACTGGTTCGATCCCCGGCTGGGCCAGTTGGCATTTCTGTGTGGAGTTTGCATGTTCTCCCCGTGGTTGCGTGGGTTTCCTCCGGGTGCTCTGGTTTCCCCCACAGTCTAAAGACATGCGGTACAGGTGAATTGGGTAAGCTAAATTGTCCGTAGTGTATGTGTGTGCATGACAATGTATGGATGTATTTCCTAGAGATGGGTTGTGGCTGGAAGGGCATCCGCTGCGAAAAACAAATGCTGGATAAGTTGGCGGTTCATTCCGCTGTGGCGACCCCGGATTAATAAAGGGACTAAGCCGAAAAGAAAATGAATGAATGAATGTCAGTGCATAATGCGTTATTATTGTTTAAGCATAGTTGTTCCATAAAATGGCACCATTTTTTTACAATCCAATTTCACATCAGTGTTAAACAGAAATTTGACAGGTCTGATGCGCTGGCAACATGATTGAATGTGCATGATCCAATCCGCTCTTTTAATGAATGATAAGCACAAATTAATGTTAGGTTAGTTTTATCATTTGGACTACATTTTAGTCTCAACATTTTCATCAAGAACAATGCGCTGTTTGTTCATTAGATGAGTGGATAAGAGCAAGCACATTTATTGTTTTCAGTCACGTTACTAGCGAAGAGGACCTGTTAAGTTTCTGTTAGTGTTAAGCTATACTGCAGGAAACAAACATTTTTCACCCTTGTTTTTGAAGAAATTAACACCATTCCAAGCATACACATACTATATACAGTACAATATGTACCACTATTGGGTAAACAAGGTGCTAACATATAACGTCATTACCCAATTTTATAATATTTTTTATAAGTACACAGCAAGAACAGTGTAAGTTCAGGTAAGAGCACCTTCATTTGCCTGAATGAATTATATAACATTCTCTCTAAATCACAGGCAATTTACATTTTATGTTTCCACCAGAAATTAAGTCTGCATACCTCAGTGTGCTTACGCAGGTTTGACAGTAAGCTATTTATTGATATTATGCAACTAAAACTAACATTAAAAACATGATAGGTCTTTATTTCTTTATTTAAAGAAAAAACAAAAAAACTTAAACATACCTTCCAAGCATGGCCATGGGTGTATGCATTATGCTCAGAAGAAGTCTTGCAATGTTCTGCAATCCACTGATCAGTGCTTTAAAAATGCTGAGAAATCACTTCATATGCCCCTACAAGTGCGATTGCTGACAGCAATTCTGTCTTTCAACTGTCACCTCCAACACATTTTAGAGAAGAGAAAACTCACCCGCTGACTTGCTACGCAGTAATGACTAACAAGGGCATTGATGAAAAAAAGTGTAGTGGAGTTAAAAGTACAGGATTTGCCTTTCAAATGCAGTGAAGTTAAAGTTACATCCTTAAGCAAACCTCAAATAAAATGCGTGAATCTAAGTAATGTAAAAGTATATGTACATGTTGTTCCATTGCTTTTCATTTAGCAAAATTCCAAAGGATTTTTTCTTGTTAGATATTCTGAAGGTGTATTGTGGGTTTTTGTGTGAAACTTGTGCTTACATCAAATGTGTCATGGCATCATAGCTCCACCAGGACACAGTGCTTCAATAATCTACCATACTGATTTAAAAAGCTGCTGATCTACTGTAATTTTCAGGCATCAATCATCATCTCTTGGGTTTACAAGAAGAGAGAAAATAATTAGTGATCTGGAATTCTCTGGGCAAAACTGCCTTGTTTCCAGAGGTCAAGCTAATAAAAAGACAACAGTATCTCAAATAATCACTCGTTGTAACTGCCAATTTAAACCTTGAACCAGATAAGCAACAGCAGCAGAAGAGAACAGTGGTGCCACTCATTTAACAACAGTAAACTGTTGCTACAATTTATACAGAATTGGACAACAGAAGATTGAAAAAGGTTGCCTGGTTTGATTATAACATCACCAAATTATCTCCAACATATTTCTTGAACATGACCATGTATTCAAATATCTTCAGAACACATATTAAGATATTACTGATCCTCCATAGACTGCAACAACCCTGAGATGTTCAAAGTCAAGAAAAGGAACAGTCAAAACATTAATAGTGACTTCAGTGGATCTACTGTAATTATAGGAAGCTCCAAGAACAAGCTCAAAAAAGAAAGAAAAGAACAGAGATTTTGTTCACCAATGTTTTCTGCGCCAGATCAGGGTGCTTGTTTACTACAAAATGGTGCTTGCATGTTGCACTGATGACTCTAATAATGGCAACATGTACCTGTGGTAAACAAGCACCCTGACCTATCCGGAAGAAAAAAATATAAACTGACAAAAGTCTTGTCGCCTATCCAAGTTTTAGAAAAAACGAATAATAACTTGACTTCAAGTTGATCATTTGGTATCAGAAATGGCTTATTTGCATAGACTGTAAAAGATATGGATGTTGTATTTGTGACATCACCCATAGGTTTCTAAAGAGAGCAAAAGAGGCTACAAGTGGCCGTGACCAACCTGCACCATTTTGTTCGCACTTCACTGCTCCAGCTGGGGCTATCAAAATAAGGGCAAAGGAGGAGCACTATCCTGTTGAAACCTCTGCCCTCTCCAGTGGTTTGTAATGTAATGGGCAGCAAAAATGTCTTGATACCTCAGGGTGTTGAAGTTACCATCCACTCTGGAGATCTCTTACTGTACATGCCCCCATACTGAATTTAACCCCAAAAAATGATTTTTCCTTCATAAAACATGGTTGACTTTGGTGAAAACCTTGGGTCCATGTGGGTTCCAATGGGTCTTCTGCAGTATTTGTGAAGATTGGTGTGCAGTTTAACGGATGATTCATCAGAAAAATCTACCTTCAGTGACTTTTCCCAAATCATCAACTAGAAGGTTTTATTTTTTGCTCTTACAACTGGGATCAACGACAAGACTTTTGTCAGGTAGTGTATATGTTACATTATAGTGGCTTGTTAGCCGTAGTTTCAACAGTATGTTCAAGTGCAATTGTTTAGACAAGACACAAACAAGAAAAGGTGACAACACAATCGGCTTTTGTTGCTGCTAGTTCTTTGATATCCGTTTGGAGCATCATGTGCTTACAGAGAAAAACTGAACATGTTATTTTGGCACCATGTCACTTAAAAAAAAGTTGTGAAATGTGCCACTAAGTCAATATTTTGTACTTACAAAGCTTGCTGTAACACTTGTGATCTGTAAATAAGAACTTTAATCCATAGGGAAAGAGATTTTAAAGCATAATTTTTTTTTTAACAGCACTACTGTGAATTATTAATCAATATTCCTTTACAGAAACCATCTCTTCATAAAATTTCAACACTCTTGTTTTGAAGCATGGTAAATTGCTCCTTTTATATAAATAAAACATTTTAAATGTTTCACTTTTGAAATAATCTGTTTGTACAGAAGTACTGAGCAACACACATTCCTTCATAGTGTGTTAGTTCAATTCCGCCGTCTACAGTTTTGGTGAGTTGCTGTTGATATGCTATTAAAAGCTGCTTGGTTCAGTCTTTTATCCTTGTATTATGTCAGTTTTGATTAATATAGGGTTGGGCCGATAAACAACATTATATCGAATCGCGATAAAATTAGTCAATAACAACGATAAGCTCTGAACTTTTTTAGCCAATCACACAGCAGAAAAATGCAACATGGGTATATAAAATTATGTTGATATTAGAGATGTACTGAATTTTTGGCCACCAAAAATTTATCAGCCCAAAATATGTTATGCTATTTAACAGACCCCATTTTTTTGTGGCTTTGTTGGGGTACTCTTTTACATCTAGAAGCATTACGACTTTTATCGAAATATACATTGTTATCGTTTAGTATGGAAAATAATTATCAAGATTGCATTTTTACCATATCACCCAGCCCTAGCTTAATATATACAAAAAGAATATAATTTTGTGATTCACCTCATAGCTTCTTGGTTTGGATCATAACATGATCCTTTTGGGGCCAATAAAAGGAAAATCATTTATGGAACAATCAGTGCTTAAAAACTGGAATTCTAATGCCCATTATAAAGCTTCTTGTAGATTGATATAAAATACACCCAAGGGTACTTGCAGTAATTTAGAAATTGCATAATGTAGCACGTATTTCCAATGAACCTTTCATGAATATTTGAAGGGATGACCATTTTTGAAAGGCTGCAAAGAATTCAATATGCTAACTAGTCATGGGTGTATAATTTTAAAAGCTCATGGAGACCTTTCTTGTCTACTTGTGTAACATTTGCTTCTGTCTTCTGTCTATTGATCTAGGAAGACTTATTAAAAACAAAATTGATCAGCTTACAAACTGTTCAATGGCTAGGTAGTTTGCCCTTATCCAGAGAAGACAAATGAGCCTGCTGCTAGTGCCATAATAGATTTCGGTTACAGCGTTTCCATGGAGCCCAAATCCCTCATGAAGTTGGTGAAACCTTAAATGACTTCCTAGCTGCATAGTTCTGCGCTGTGTTGGGGAGTAACTAGTTAAATGTAATGGTGTTACGTCATTTTATTACAAAATAAGAGGAAATGTAATGTGAGAACATTTACATTACAGAATAAAAGAAAACAAGCCAGATAAATGGAAATACAAAACTCATTCATAATCCTCAACAAGGTCAAAGAATAAACCTGTTGATAAAAGGCAGCAAACACATAGGCAGTGGAGGGGAAAAAAACAGAGTCCGAATTTAGCGTTGATATAAAATATGAATATAAAAAAAATGCAAGGCTTCAAAGGAGGTTGCATCTGAATATCTTTTGCATATAATAAATAATAATCAAGTATAAGGACGAATTCTAACTATTAACTTGTGGCTTATTACCTGCCTTTAAGGATATTATGGATATTCATATTTGCAGCTGGAAGGGCATCCGCTGTGTAAAAAATATGCTGAATAAGTTGACGGTTGATTCCGCTGTGGCGACCCCAGATTAATAAAGGGACTAAGGCGACAAAAAAATGAATGAATGGATATTAATATATTGTATTATAAAGAGCATATTCTGTGTGATCTTATTCTACATCCCTAATCCTACTCAATACTTAAACTTACCTTAGCCTTACTTTATAACTATTAATAAACAGCAAATTATTCATTTATTGACCCATAGTTAATGTTTTTAGGTAACCTGATGAGTTATCTAAACTGTCTAAGTTAACAGAATGTATTAAAGATGTAAAAGACTATGTAACGTGACAGTGGAGTCATTCAGGTTCCTGGGCACCACCATCTCTTAGGACCTGAAGTGGGACACTCACATTGACTCCATTGTCAAAAAAGCTTTCCTCAGCTTTCTTCGTCAGCTGAGGAAGTTCAACCTCCCAAAGGAGCTGCTGAAACAGTTCTACACCTCCATCATTGAATCAGTCATCTGCAGTCCTATAACTGTCTGGTTTAGCTCAGCTACCAAATCTGACCTTCAAAGACTACGTCAAATAGTTCGGACTGCTGAGCGAATCATTAGTACAACCCTCCCTACTCTCCAAGAACTATACTTATCCAGAGCGAGCAGAAGGGCTCCCAAAATCACTCTGGACCCCTCACACCCAGCACACTGCCTCTCTGAACTTTTACCTTCTGGTCGACGCTACAGAGTAATGCGCAACAGAATAGCCCGACACAGAAACAGTTTCTTCCCCCATCTTATGAACACTTGATGATAATAATCGTGGAACCAACATCACTACTTGCTATACACTTTTTACACACACATACACTTATTTAACAACACACTTTACATGCCAATTTGCACATAACAATATTTGCATTTAACACTTACTTCTATTATTAAATATATTTATTATCCGTTTTTTGTCCTGTCTCTGTAATTCTGTTGCACTGTAGAAGCTCTGTCACTAAAACAAATTCCTCGTATGCGTGAACATACCTGGCAATAAAGCTCTTTCTGATTCTGAAGGACGCTTGGCAACAGAATGAGGATACTTTTGCAGGTCTTTATTAAACAGGATGGTCAGGCAAGCAGTGGTCAATACCGAAACAAACAGATGTGTATGGGCAATCCAGAGTCGTAGTCGAAATAACTGGCAGATGGTCAGAAGGAAGGCATCAGGCAACGTAAATCAACAAAACAAAGCAAGGTCAAACATGGAAAACAAGGCAAGGGAAAATGCTTCGCAATGTTCACTTACGGTATACAAGACTCAGCAACTTCTGTGTGTTTGTGTGCTCACTTTATAGTCCATGCATAGTTCTTTATAGTTCATGAGTAGCTTTAGCTGTGATTGTCTAATCAGTGGAGACTTGATGCAGGTATGTGTGTTGCATGCCTGGATCTGTAGTCCACTTACTGGCTAGAAATATGCTATCTCAGATGCTGAAAAGCTAGTTTATGCTTCCATGACCTCTAGACTGGATTGCTGTTATGCTCTGCTTGCTGGTAGTCTATTAACATCATGGTATATCTATTAAGCAACAGCTTCATTTAGTACAAAATGCAGCTGCCTGAGTACATACCAGGTCAAGAAAAGAAAATCACATCACCCCAATTTTATCTTCCTTACACTGGCTCCCTGTTATGTTCCATATTGATTATAAAATATTACTTCTCACCTACATGACTTTGAATTATCTAGCTTCTATTTTTCTAACCAACAATCTGTCTCACTACAATCACACTCGTTCTTTAAGATCTTAAATTTCAGGGCTTCTGGTTGTACCATGAATAACAAAGTCCACCAAAGGAGGTTGAGCATTTTTGATGAGGCTCAGACACACTCTAAAGTCTTATTTTTAGTAAAGCATATACACAATGCATCGCATAACTCTATGATCTGGATGAATTGAATGGATTTTGTTAATTGCAAGAATTGAACCGTAAAATAAGTGTGATGAAATCTGCCATTCTGATTATTTTGATTGGGTCTCTTGTTTGAATTGGCATGTCTGCCAATTATATGAATGTACATTGCCAATGAAATGTTTAGGCAAGTCCAACCACCAAACAATATTATTGTGCCAGGTTGCAGAAAGCAGGAAACTGAAAATTGTGTGAATATGAACACCAAAGAACATTTGTTTAAGTTGAGGTCAAGCACAAATATCCTGTTGTCAAAGGATGTGTCAGGAACAGCTGGTTATTGTCAGACTGCCCTCTCACATTCATATTTCAACAAAGTTACTCACTGCAACACTACTGCCCTTACTCAACACTGCAATGTAATTAGGTCCATTACTGCAGATCTATAATACAGAAATCACACTGTAACAAATATACATTTATACAAATATACATATATATATAAATAGACATTTTTTTCTACTTTTATGTATGCTTTGGAATTGCACTATTATGCCTTTATCTTTCCTCCAACATTTAGTATGTTGGAAAGTTTGAGAAAGTTCCTTTATTGACATTTATTCATTCATTCATTCATTTTCTTTTCAGCTTAGTCCCTTTATTAATCCGGGGTCGCCACGGCGGAATGAACCGCCAACTTATCCAGCATTTGTTTTACGCAGCGGGTGCCCTTCCAGCCACAACCCATCTCTGGGAAACACATCCATACATTC
>CAIGQQ010039592.1:4851171-4870681 GCA_903798035.1 Danio albolineatus | reverse complement strand
ACATACTCTTTCAGATGATTGGCTTTCTGAACGAAATCCCCATAGTGGAATTTTTCCACTTAGCATTTCCGTTCCCCCCCTCAAGGAACGAGAGTTACTTTAGTAACTGGAGCATTTCTGGTTATACACTGCAAAAAAAAAATCTTACAAATTATGTTTGTCATATTCATGTAAAAATAAAAAAAAAATCTTCTTTTCAATCTTGTTTTCTTGGAAACTAGTCAAAATTGTGTTGAAGCTCATGTTTGAAGTGCAGTAAAAAACAACAAAAAAACAAACAAATAAAATTTGTCCAACGGTGCAAATAAAATTATTTGTTTTCAAGTATATTGTATTTTAATTTAAGAATCTTTAGATATTTGTACTTGGAAATGTGTAAAAAAACAAGTAAGTTTGGGGATATTATAGCAATTTGACAAACAATAAACGAATAAACTATTATTATGCAAATGCAGCTTAATGTACACTAATACTATGTTTCTCTAGGTTCTTTACGCCAAGAAACCTAACATCACAGTGAATGTGCTTAAATGTTCACTGTTAGAGAATTGTAAAAATATATATTTTAAAAGCTGGCCTATTATATTGTAAGTGTTGCCACGTTTGCAGTTCCCTACACGTTTGAGCTACTTTGAAAATGTTGGTGAAAGGATTTACAGAATGGGTTGTTTCTCTTTGAGTTATTTAACTAATATATCAGAGCTACCAAATGGTTTATCTATTGACAAAGTAAAGTGAAAATGAATATATTACTAATATGTAGTGATCTTTGGCAACTCAAGTACAACAACTTAAAAAAAAAGGTCAAAGGGGCATCTTTGATATTACTTCATAATGTACAAGCTTCATTAACAATCTTTTATGTACAATATTATGTTAAATGCTAAACATGTTCATTACTGTAGTTGCACTGCCCAATTCTGATTTCAAGAGTTCACACTTAGCTGATGATTGATTATAAAGCTAGATTGGCATGCTGTCCTGGGAGAGAGCCCCGAGCTCATAAGATCCTCGAGCCCGGGGCTCCCTCCCGTTGCAAGGCGAGAGGGTAGTGTGAGCTCGGTAGATCTCGAGAACTCCCCTGCTGGAGTAGCTGAAGGACAGATAGTGATTGTTCTTAGGAGATAGCTACTTACTAGGAGCATGTCTATGGTGTCTATGTGGATTAGTCAATTAACTTAAGTTGCATGTTTTTGGACGGTGGGAGGAAACCGGGGAACCCGGGGGAAACCCACGTGAGCATGGGGAGAACCTGCAAACTCCACACAGAAACGTTGGCTAGTTCAGTAAGGACTGAAACCAGGGACGTTCTTGCTGTGAGACAATAGTGCTAAGCACTGGGCCGCCTTGCCACCCATCTAGAAAGGAGGAGGAATAGGGGTGGAAGGGGGGATCCTTCAAAGTGAAGATAGCTGTGATACGCAACCAAGGGAATTTATAGTAACTTAGGAATCGTCTGATTGGTGCGTTGTGAATTGGATAATGCAGGTCAGCTGCTAGCAATCATAAGCACGTGATCCTCTCGAAGTTTGTTTATGATTAAACTCCACTTCAAGAGTTCACACTTAGCTGATGATTGATTATAAAGCTAGTTTGGCATGCTGTCCCGGGAGAGAGCCCTGAGCTCATAAGATCCTCAAGCCTGGGGCTCCCTCACGTTGCAAGGCGAGAGGGTAGTGTGAGCTCGGGTAGATCTCGAGAACTCCCCAAAAAGCCTTATTAGCTCAGGACAGTAGCCGCGTATTGAAGAACCCCCCAAAATGCAGGTGTGACAATACTATATTCGGCTGCTGGATATAATATTGAAAGACTAGAAGAAGAGGCTCCTGTGGGAGCAGAGGAAAGTAGAACTCCTGCGGGAGTTGAAGTTTGGGGAACTCCTGTGGGAGTTAGAGCTTAATGAGTGATGGCCTAGGCAGAAGGAAGAAAAGCAGCGGAATAAATCAACGCTGAAAGAAGACAGCGGAGAAAACTCAATGCTGAAAGAAGAAAATTAGAGGAGGGATAAAAGCTGGGGAGAGAGGGGATTGGGATCTTTTAGTATAAGGAACAAGGAGATAAGGGAAGATAGGAGACGGGGTAAAAAAGGTAGCAGAAGCACTCAACGCTGTAAGGAAGTAAAAAGGGGCAGATAAGTGGCGGAAAGAAGATGGAGGAAATGGTGGAGGATCTCGATGCCGCAAGGAATAATAAGTATAGGGGCCGGGGAGGGGCAGTGAATGACTCCTGCTGGAGTCGAAGCTCGGAGCAACTTCTGCGGTAGTCAGAGCTGAGGGGGGCATTTCTCCTGCTGGAGTCTGGGAAGGGGAGGGATCCAGTAAGAGTGGGGAGGAAGGAGGGGGCAGTGATGGCTCTAACTAGAAGCATGACTGTGAAGGGGTGGCCAGGGATGGCCTTGGAGTGACTCCTGCAGGAGTCGAAGCTCATGTAAGACCCCTGCGGGGGTCAGAGCTGTTGGGTGGTGAGGGGTGGGAAGGTGAAGCATAGCAGTGCTTGGGAAATGAAAGGATAGAGAGAAGGGGTGCAAGAGCTAGCGAAGGGGCACCTACGCTAGATAGAAATTTAGTGATGAATAGAGGCAGGGTTGAGCTCGAGCCCTTAATCTGGAAGCTGGTTAGACAGAGGAAGGAGGTTAGATGAGAGTCAAAGGCAAGGAGTAATATGCATAGCGGAATCACTCAACGCTGGCAGTGTGAACAGAAAATTGAGATGATAGATGAGCCTCTTGCGAGAGCCGAAGCTCGTGTTGACTCTTGTTGGAGTCTGAGCTTAGAGTGATGTTAAGATGGAGGAAGGAGGTTAGATGGGAGTAAAAGGCATAGAGTAAAGTTCTAGGTGAAAACAGCGAAAGCACTCAACGCTGGCAGAGGGAACAGAAGGTGAGGCTATAGGTGGGGCTCTTGCGAGAGCCGAAGCTTGTGTTGATTCCTGTTGGAGTCTGAGCTTAGAGTGATGTTAAGATGGAGGGAGGAAGGAGGTTAGATAGGAGTCAAAGGCATAGAGTAAGGTTCTAGGTGAAACAGCGGAAGCACTCAATGCTGGCAGAGGTAACAGAAGGTGAGGCTTTAGATGGGCTCTTGCGAGAGCCGAAGCTCGTGTTGACTCCTATTGGAGTCTGAGCTTAGAGTGATGTTAAGGTGGAGGAAGGTGGTTAGATGGGAGTCAAGACATAAGTTCTAGGTGAAAACAGCGGAAGCACTCAACGCTGGCAGAGGGAACAGAAAAGTGAGGCTATAGGTGGGGCTCTTGCGAGAGCCGAAGCTGGTGTTGGCTCCTGTGGGAGTATGAGCTTAGGGTGATGTTAAGATGGAGGTTAGATGAAAGTCAAATGCGAGGAGAAAAGAGCTAGAAGGGAACGGCGGAAGCACGCGACACTTGCAGGGGGAACAGAAAGGTGAGGGTGATAGGTGAGGCTCTTGAGCGTCTGCTTCTGGAGCCAATGACCAGAATTTTTGAAAAAGAAAAATGAGAAGTCAGTGATTTGGTATTGCATCTTGGAACATGTTCAGCAGATTGATATTGGAATTTTTATAATTTTTTTGCTGATGGCAGCACAAGTTGGTGAGTAGGAATGCCTTGTTTATGCATTGTACAGTGGCTTCCTTGATCTGTAATTTTTAGAATGTATGTGGAGTGTAATATGTTGGATGGGGGTCAGCTTCTTCGGCCGGCTGCCAGGATCTCTAAATTGGGAAATAAGAGACAATCAGAAATCATTATAATTATTTTATTATTTTTTTTTACACTATGGTTCATGTATGGCAGACACAATGAATAGCTTTAGTTGATATCCGAGTGAGGCGTCTTAATGAGGGCATGCGCAAAAGTAAATAGAGGCGCCTTTTGTTAATGCACAGCACGATAGCTTCGTAGTCACAATGACAGGATGGTAGTGGTCGGCATTTGTCCCTCCACTAGAGGGCGGATAGATGGAGAGCTGAAGATATGGGGCGTGGCTTTTCTGGTGGTCCTGGAAGCAACTCTTGAAGGCTGAGTAGGTGAAGCGATAGTGAGGTGGAGTTTAAACCTCTTAGTGTCATAGAATTGATTAAAATGTATCTAACACCAAGTCGATGGATGGATATTTTATTTGTCAGAAATGTCCTCCTCCCATTCATAGCAGTCAAGTTTGATTCTCTGCTGTTTCATATCCAACTGACTTGCCATTATAAACTTGCAAATGACACTTGTATATGGACGTATGAGTTGCTATGCCATGAGAGGCGTCTTAATAGAGGCATTGGCAACTGTGAATGGAAGCGCCTTTGTTAATGCATGGTATAATAGCTTGTTGTTATTATACATATACCATTATACCAAGGTGGGCCTTTGTTCCCCTGCAGTATGGCAGATGGAGAGCTGGGGACATTGGCTAGTTGTCCTGAAAGTACCTCTTGAAGGCTGAGCAGGTGAAGTGTTGGCGGAGTGAAATTTTAAACACCTTAGTGATATAGAATTTGTTTAAAAGCAAAATGTATCTGACACGGAGTTAATGGATGAAACATTACTCAATTTCTAACACAGAGTCAATGATGAAACATCACACAATTTGTCAGAAACGTGCTTCTCCCACTCATAGCAGTCAAGTGGAAAGTTTGTTTAATTTTTTTTTTTTTTTGTCTTTAGACGCTTGACTGATAAACGCAATTGTTTCAGACGTTTTGGCTCCAACGGCTTTCCATAGTTGCAGACGTTTTGGCCCCAACGGCCTTCCATAGTTGCAGACATTTTGGCCCCAGCGGCTTCCATAGACTGATTGTGCACACGCGACTGGTTTGGATGATGACGTTGCATCTCGTGGATGTTTATCGGCGTGTTGATTTGTTGTGGACTAGGTTTTTGGATTGGATTGCCTGGACGCTTGCAGTCAAACTATTTCAAACTGCTAGGATGCTATGGATCTGTGGACAGGCGGAGGCCTGACAGGTGAGTTCAGCATTCTAGTCATGCATGTCTCCTCTTTCATAGATGTATTGAATGTTTAGTCGTTGTTAGAGAGAAGTTGTTTTTGCGAGACTTCCCCTTATAGAGTGCGATGTACGTTACGGCAGGTGAACCGCTAGGAGAGCGGTGAGGGTCTGGCTTCATTGTAATGGCTTAAATCGCTGGCGTCTTGAGAGTTTAGATGGAGTTTGAGGACGGTGATCAGGTTTTGGACTGTGGTCTTGCTGGGTTGAAGACACGGCGGATGCGTCGTGTGATGCAATTTGAAGAGAAAGGTTTTGATGATGATGATGATGATGATGATGTTGTTGTTGGTTTTGAAGTAGTTGTTGTGGAGGTGATAGCAGTAGCTGGTTGAAACGGAGCGTCCTTCAAAGTGAAGATAGCTGTGATATGCAACCAAGGGAATTTATAGTAACTTAGGAATCGTCTGACTGGTGCGTTGTGAATTGGATAATGCAGGTCAGCTGCTAGCAATCATAAGCACGTGATCCTCTCGAAATTGTTTTATGATTAAACTCCACTTAAGACTCATATTTGATATATTATATTTTTCTGGTGTTCACATTATTATTTTATCATTATTATTATTATTATTATTATTATTATTATTATTATTATTATTCACATATATTATTTTGGTCACTTTACAGTAAGGTTCATTAGTGAATTTTAATTAATGCATTTACTAACATGAACAAACTAACATGCTAGTTAACAATAGTTAATGATAATACAGTTGTTCATTGTTAGTTCATGTTAGCTCACAGTGCATTAACTAATGTTGACAAGCATGGACTTGGATGTTAGTAATGCATTAGTAAATGTTCAATTATGATTAATAAATGCTGTACTAATAAATGGTCACTTGGACAGGCCAGAGCTGCTGGCAAATGGTGTTGTGTTTAATTTAATTTAGATTTGTTATTCTTTGTATGAAATAATCACTTACTTTTGCCCTCCATAAATAATGCACATTCAAAAGCACATCAATTTGAAAGACTGATGTTTGTTTTCAGTCCTCAGGTGCTGCAATTTTACCATTTCCAGAAGATAGAGGTTTAAAAAGGATGCATGGATCTCGACTCAATTTGAAAAGCCACTTCTGTCAATTCAAAATTCACCCAGTCTTGTATTCACTCTAACCCTTTTTACATATTTCCCTGAGAAATTCAAAATACAGAAATGAATGTTTACATATAAATTGTTATCAAAGATTGGCCTCCATGTGCGATGCTGTTGATAGCGGTTCATGACTGTGTACCAGGTAAAACACTTTCATCTTTGTTATAAAAAGCTTGCTTTGAAGAAAGAGAGAAAATATACACATTCATAAACTCATTAAAGTTCTTGATTAATTCAGTGAAAGCAAAACAAAGCAATTCTTCATTCTTTATGACAGTTATTCTGCTCTATACCACTCTGTTTTCCACAATCCTCTATTTCAGTGATATCAAAATGAACACTCTTGAATGAAAGTCTTCTGAAAGAATCTGTCAGAAAAGCATTGGATTGCACAGCTAACAAGCAACAATAAATGCCTTTCTATTGTTTGGACACTACTTAAACTAGAAAACTTCATGCTCTTTTTATCATTTTAAAATATAAAATTCAGTAGTCAGAAAATCAAATATTAAGGTGACATCAATGGCAAACATATATTCTTTATTAATAAATGAATAAATTTGTTATTTTAAAAGCAACAGATAGTCAGACAATCTCGTGTTTAATTCAGGTCAGGAAACCTCTTGGGAAATGCTGAAAACATTATCAAGGTCAAGTAAGAAGTTTTGCAAAACCATTCACTGTTTTATTACCAAGCGTAGGAATTTCAGCTAATTAACTTAATTGTTGATTGCTCCTGTCCTGCTCTGTGGAGTAATTTTTTCTTTGGAATGATTCTTAGAAACAACGTGATGTCTCTCTCAAGGACATTGTTTCATGCAGCAACATAAAACTGCAGCCTTCAGGCCTTCCTCAGATCTGCTAACCTGGCAACCTGGCTGCAGTTACATAAGCTGTCTACACAATGAAAAACAGACATTGTTGCGCTGATTCTTGAAGGTTTCAGCTGAAGACCAGTATGTTTTCATATAAGCCTCGGGTCTGAAGGACACACTGAGTTTACAATTCACTTCAAGCACACTTGAATCATTTTAGTTTGGCACCGAATGCATTTTCTTCACTTCTTGTTTCAATAAACATTCACAAATTAGTTTCTACTTATACATGTACACTGCAAAAAAATAATAATAAGAAGAAAATCTTACTTATTATATTTGTCATATTCATGTAAAAAAATAAATAAATAACCTGTTTCAATCTTGTTTTCTTGGAAACTAGTCAAAATTGTGTTGAAGCTCATGTTTGAAATGCAGTAAAATAAAAAACTAACAAAAAAAATTGTGCAACGGTGCAAATAAAATCCTTTGTTTTCAAGTATATGTATTTTAGTTTAAGAATCTTTAGATATTTATACTTGGAAATGTGTAAAAAAAACAAGTAAGTTTGTGAATATTAAAGCAATTTAACAAACAATAAACAAATAAACTATTATTATGCAAATGCAGCTTAATGTACACTAAAACTATGTTTCTCTTGGTTCTTTACACCAAGAAACCTACCATCATGGTGAATGTGCTTAAATGTTCACTGTTAGAAAATTGTAAAAATATATATTTTTAAAGCTGGCCTATTATACTGTAAGTGTTGCCAGTTGCGTTTGCAGTTCCCTACACGTTTGAGCTATTTTGAAAATGTTGGTGAAAGGATTTACAAAATGGATTGTTTCTCTTTGCGTTATGTAATTAATATACCACAGCTGCCAAATGGTTTATTTATTGACAAAGTGAAGTAAAAAATAATGCAATACTAATATGTAGTGATCTTTGGGACTACCTGGCAACTCAAGTACTGCTGAAAAAAAAAAAAGGTCAAAGGGGCATCTTTGATATTATTTCATAATGTATAAGCTTTATCTACCACCTTCATCTACAATATTATGTTAAATGCAAAACATGTTCACTACTGTAGTTGCACAGCTCAATTCGGATTTAAGACTCATATTCGATATATTATTTGTTTGGTGTTCACATTATTATTATTATTATTATTATTATTATTATTATTATTATTATTAATTCATTCATTTTCTTTTCAGCTTAGTCCCTTTATTAATCTGGGGTCGCCACAGCGGAAGTTTTACTAACATGAACAAACAATGAACAGTACATTTACTACAGTATTTGTTCATGTTAGTTAAGATTAGTTATTGAAAATACAGCTGTTCATTGTTAGTTCATGTTTACTCAAGGTGCATTAACTAATGTTAACAAGCATGGACTTGAATGTTAGTAATGCATTAGTAAATGTTCAATTATGATTAATAAATGCTGTACTAGTGTTGTTCATAATTAGTTCATTTTAGTAAATGCATTAACTAATGAACCTTATTGTAAAGTGTTACCATTATTTTTTATAGCCATTTTAGATTTTATTGTGCACTCATTCCAACCCTGAATTGATTTAAGTACAGTAGGAATAAAAAAAAGTTGTAAAAATGCTGACAGTAGGGAAAACATAAATAAATAATAAAGTAGGGATTTCTAAATTAACTTGTATTTCATTCGGACTATACAGCAAACATTTAATATGTTCCTAATGTTTTTTGTTTTTTTATTTATAAACACGTAGTCTAATTATGGTTCTTGCAACACATTTAAAAAAGTTGAAACAGTAGAGAATTTACGACTTTGTAATGTTGCCGTTCCTTTTCTCAACACTTAATATAAAAAGTATAGGGTCTTCATTGTGATATATATATATATATATATATATATATATATATATATATATATATATATATATATATATATATATTTATTTATTTATTTTTTTTTATTCATTTTCTTGTCGGCTTAGTCCCTTCATTAATCCGTGGTCACCACAGCGGAATGATCTGCCAACTTATACAGTATTTGTTTTACACAGCAGATGCCCTTCCATCTCTGGGAAACATCCACACACACTCCACACACACTCACACACACTCATTCACACACATACACTACGGACAATTTAGCTTACCTAATTCACCTATACCACATATTTTTGGACTTGAGGGGGAAACCAGAGCACCCGGAGGAAACCCACGCAACCACGGGGAGAACATGCAAACTCCACACAGAATTGCCAACTGACCCAGCCAGGGCTCGAACCAGCGACCTTCTTGCTGTGAGGCGAACGTGCTACTCACTATGCCACCGTGGCGCCCATATATATATATATATATATATATATATATATTATTATTATTTTTTTTTTTTTGCTTAAAAACGCCCCACAGATGCTCTACTGGACACAGGTCAGGATCGCAGAAAGTCCAGTCAAGCATCTGCATCCTCCTCCTTCGCAGCCAGGACTTTGTAATGTGTGATTTTGCATTTTCTTGTTAAAATATGCATGGGTGTCTCTGGAATAGATCTCTGCATATTGTGCTCTAAAATCTCTATGTACTTTTCAGCTTTAATGGTGCCATCACAGAAATGCAAGAGCACATGGTGTTCATTTCTCCAAACAAATACATGAAATACTGATTCATCTGACCAAAGTACACGTTTCTACGATGTAATGGTCCATCCTAGATGTCTCTGAACCCAGACAAGTCAATTGCACCTCTGGACACTGTTAACATAGGGCTTCCCTTGTCCTTTAGGCACTGAAATTCCTCCATATATCTTGAATCTTTTAATTATGTTGTGATAAATTCAGTTATCACTACACTGTACACAGTACAAGTCTGTATAATCTACGGTGAAAATCTGTAGAATGATTAACAGCTCATTTTTGTATAAAATATGGAAAATAACTGTAAAAGATCAAACCTTTGTTTTCGAGAAAGTAGGCAGAGTGTCTGAAATCTCACCATACACCCTCATTCACTAGTCTCTAAATTAGTCAATTAGTTTAGTCCACTATAGAAAGTGAATGACCACAAATGACTGAATTTAGACACTGATGAACAGCTGCTGTTAACAAGCACAATCACTGAAGGAATAAGAAATTGAAGGAAGAAAATAAAACTACACACACAGCCTCACACCAAACCAACTGAATTAAAACAGAGGATTAAACAACTCCATTAAATAACAGCATTGCCAGCTTCACTGATTACAGTTTGACTTCATTTCTGTCATATCTGCAAGAATATTTGATAATTAACAGAGGTTTATATTTTTTTATTGATAATATTTCATTCGACCTCACCATCTTGGAGATCAGAAGCTGCTTTAGTTGGGCTCTTGAACCTTTACCATTTTATTTTAATGTTTCTCTGACTGTTATAACTGTGTTTATAAAATTCATCGGTTATGGCAAAAAAAAAAAAAAAAAAGAAATCTTGAAAAAAATAATATACTAAATGTTATTAATTGTTACAGACGTAGTGCCATGTTTTTTATAAGTTAGTTCATTAAAATATTGAAAAATATTTTATCATTGTTTGAGACGATACTGCAGCTTTACATGGAGGGTCTACAAGGAAATAATAGAAATTAATTATCAGTGTCATGCACAAAACTTTGAAAACCCCTGCAGTATGTTAAGACACACAGACATCAAGAATCAGGATATGAGCCTCAACCATGGTTGCTAAAAAGAAAAATCTGCATGATTCATCCATGCCGCAATGCATGCTGGGTGCCAGCATAGTGCAAAACTCCCAGCATGCATTGCAGCATGAATAAATTATGCAGCTTTATGTTCTTAAAATTACTTTCTTTGCCTTTATTTTATTTTGTTTTAGTGGTGTAATATTTCAGTAGATTGTTTTGTATTGTTCTGGGTTGTTTTTTATTTTGTCACCATTATTGAGATTCAAAGACTAATTGTTGATGTCTGTGTGTTTTTAAGTTCTGCCATAGTTCAAACTTTCTCATTATGAGTGGTGTATTTAGACCTGTTAAACAGTCAATGATTTCTGAAGCTCCAGTGGTTTCAATAATGTATGTTATTAATTTCTCACACACAACTAACAAGATACTGAATGAGTTAACAAGTAGGCAAGAGTAACTTGCTAATTGCAGTCACACGTGAATACATTAATGAATTTAATACTAAGCTACGTTTTTGTGAACTGAACATTGTATCAGTTCATGAAATACGGTTATTTTCCGTGAATTTAAACAGTTCTATAAAACTTCCGTATTTTTTACGGAAAAATCCTGGAAACCACAGCTGCTGGTATTTTTCCATAAATTTTACAGATTTTTTTAACAGTGTACATAATTGTGTGATAGCTGAATCTATCACAATGTTATGCACTGATGTAGGTTAAATAGGATCATTGTTTTCAAACATTTCAATATTTTCCCCACATATTTGTTGGCAAAAAAAAAAAAAAAAAAAAAAAAAAAAAAACTTCTAAAAGCTCCTAAAGGACCTTTCTTGGATGCTACTTTCATACCAAATTATAATTACAATCACCTGATGACATTACCTGACTACTAGCCTTAAATTGCTTCTGTCTCAATTTTTGTTTGGAATTCGTCACAGGTGTGAAAGACAGAAGGATGTATATTTCGAAAAAGAAATCAACCTGACCAGACAAAGCAAGACATATGTTGTGTTCATATTGTCTGCAGTGAAGTCAAAGTAAATTTGGAAAAATCACTATTTTAGTTTTTTATTTGTTTTTTTTTTTCATACTGTCCCACCATTTTCTGATTTGGGGTTGTATATGAAGCAAGCCTGCAGACAAAATTGTCACATTTAAGTAACACCATCCCCCGGTTTCACATACAAGGTTTAAGGCTAGTCAGGGATTAAATTGAATGTTTGAGCTGTGTCAACTGAAAATAACTTGCAGTGAGATGTCTTAAAAATATGTCAGTGTCATTGTTTTTTTTTGTCTCCATTTTTTTATGGCTGTTTTTATAAAGGTGGCTTAAATAGCCTAATTTAAGTAAGGTTTAGTCCTGGCTTAAGCTAAGCCTTGTTTGTGAAACTGGGTCCATACGTTTTTTTCTAAAATGATGTGCTCTGGTTGCCAGGTTTGCTGTGTTCATGTGCAGATAATAACAAGAAGGAAGCTGAGTAATACAAAAGACACTCGTGTAACAAAATTGCATGAAGTTCAAACTGAGGCTGCATTGCAAAACATTTGATCTTTGATCTGATTTTGAAGCACATAAATTATTCTATGTGGATTGTGCAGTTTATTCTGTTACCAAATGACTGTTATGAGTCACAATGTAAACAATTAGCAAGTACATAACTTAAAAAGTTATAATTAGCATTTTCTTGCACTCTGTCATAAAGGCAACAGCATTATAAGCATTATAAGTTGTGCACTAATATTTACAGATGAAAACACTTCACTATGTTTCCTCTGTCGCTGCTCTCAACGCCGCCACAGAAGCTGTAAATGCGGCTACTGACTGCTACAGCTGGGTAGCCCTTTCACTAAAGACTTCACCAGCTAATATATCATCATGCAATTTTCAGCTTTGCCTTTTCACAATACTAGATTGGACGGTACTGTACGTGTACTGTGTGCAAAGGTACTGTATGTGATGCGTTCAATTAAAATATAATTTTGTTGGATCGTTTTGGTCTAAAAATATATATTAAAAAACATATTGCAATGTCATTCGTTAACAAAGATTAAATGTTTTCATAACAGATGGGCTTTGTTATTCACTCAGCATGCGCAGTGTAACCGTTTTCAAAGTCTGTCTAATTTGTTTGTAGGACCATGTGATGTTTCAGTTTTTCTTTTTTGACAAATCTGAAAAAAAAAAAAGTTTTTGTGTTTTTCTGTCAATATGTAATGCTCTGTGTACGTTAATGAGGCGAAATTTTAGCTAATGGCTGCAATATAACAAAAAGTGAAAAATGTAAGGTATAAAGATGTCAAGTGTGACAATACTTAGGTCCCATACATCATGTAAAAAGCATGGTTTGGAACATTATAAAAAGCTTTCTATTAAAACCAAAAATATTCTGCTGTTGTGACAAGATGAAAAACCCCAACCATTTAAGATGCAGGACAAAACTTTACTGACCTAATAGAGCGGATTTTATAAAATTATGATGTTTGTAAGATCACCTTGTCATCTGTAATATTCAGACAGGAGAGAAAGTAAATGAGAGTAGAAACAATGTGTTACATTATTTAAAAATTTCATAGCTTTTTTATTAGATGAATGACTGCAATAACAGAATTGCAGACCTAGACACTTTCACAGTTAGTTAGTCAAGAAAAGCATCGCTGTGTGAAACAAAATCTATAGTCTATAATGAATGTTACCTACAGAACCCATAACAGTTCAGCGAAAAAAACCTATTATACCTACACTACTCATTAGTGATGAAATATAGAAATGTGAAAAACATTTTTTTCCACTAGCAGTGTCAGCAGGAAACAAGAAACTGCTACAAATGCTGCAATGATAAAAGGGGAGAATGAATAAATAAATATTTTCATAACGGTATGATACTGGAATAAAAAAAATAAAATTCACAGATAAAATGGGGCTCAATAGTACAGTTAAAGTTATTAGACCCCTTTAAAAAACAAAATTTTCCAAACAGAGCAAGGACATTTTCACAGTATGTCTGATAATATTTTTTCTTCTGGAGAAAGTCTTTTTTGTTTCATTTCAGCTAGAATAAAAGCAGTTTTTAATTAAAAAACAAACATTTTAATGTCAAAATTATTAGCCCCTTTAGCCTTTTTTTCAATAGTCCACAGAACAATCCATTATTATACAATAACTTTAAGCTTTATAGAAGTGTCTTGAAAAATATCCAGTAAAACATTATTTACTGTCATCTTGGCAAAGATAAAATAAATCAGTTATTAGAAATGAATTATTAAATCTATTATGTTTGCAAATGTGTTGAACAAATCTTCTCTCCTTTAAACAAAAATTAGGGGAAAAATAAAAAAAAGGAGGATAATAATTCAGGGGGGCTAATAATTCTGACTTTAACTGTACATGTATTTAAATTAACCCATTTAAGCCCATATTCCTAAGCTCATAGCTGACATTTTCCTTTTGAAGGTAATTTTCTACCTTGTTCATGTTAAATTTCTCAATGACAGGCAAGCAAACCACCAAAACATAAATAAATAAATAAATGAATAAATAAATAAATAAATAAATAAATAAATAAATAAATAAATAAATAAATAATAATAATAAAAATAATAAAAATAATAAAAAATAATAAATAAAGGAACTGATTTTCTTCTTGTTGTGTGAGGCTTTTAACTTCCTACCCCTAATTCAAAGATTCAAAAAGGAAGCAAACCGTTCCAAATAAACTCTCCCAAATTGTCATGTTACTCAAAAATATTATTTTTGTTCACAAATATATATCAACATTACTGAAAATACTACTTTTGTTAGACATCATTATTGTGGAGAGCCCTATTTACTTTACTTGGGCTCTTTGACTCTTCATTCATTCATTCATCTATCTATGTATCTGTCTATCTGTCTAATCTATCTGTCTGTCTATCTGTCTGTCTGTCTGTCTGTCTGTCTGTCTGTCTGTCTGTCTGTCCGTCCGTCTGTCTGTTGCAACTGCAGTGTGGGACCAATTACTCTCTACTCTGATGATATTTGAATGATTCTCTCGCATAATATCTAAACTAAAATGAACATGAAATGCCATCAGTCTGCAGAGATTGCAGCATTTCTCTGTTGCAATCGGGAGATCACAATTATCAATCATAAAAACCAGACAGAACCGTTGTATAAATATATAACTTGCATAAAAATTTAACTCTTTTTTTTCATTTAACTTTTTCACACACTGTAGTCAGTTGGGAGAATCAGTGTGTGTTATATATTTTTTAAGTGTTATATATTTTTTCATCTGTCTATGGACTGCAAGACTGGGGCATAAAACAAAGGGGTGTAACTTGTAGTAAGTTAGAGGTGTAACTTGCAGTTATTGAGATCCCATTGAATCATGCGAGATGTAACAATGAGATGTTATTTGTAAGATGGCGAAAATACTTACCAGAGAACATTTTCACTATATGTTTTCATGGGTTTTCTCCAAATTTATCCACAGCCACTTCTTTTGATATTTTATTATATTCATGTCAGTGTTTCCTCTAGAATTTTTTCTAGCCGTGGTGGCAGGCACAGATCTTACAACTACCTATGGCGTTATTTCATTGACAAATGTCGTGAGCGCAGTATTACAAGATCGCATACATGTAATACAAGCATGCCAATCTCTGTGTTTGTGTGCCGATTTCCTCTGTTCATGCACAAAACTTCTTATATGCCCTCAAATATACACTGCTCAAGTGCAGATTCTCTTGTGCGCTAAATGCTGCTGAAGTGCGATTTAGTGCGTCTATGTAACGAGTATGTCTCCAACATTTATTAGATTTGCTAGGAATATTTCTGAATGTCTCCAATAGACCTACAGAACAGCATTGATTGTCTTGAGGTAAAGTGAAACTGCCATAAATTACAGCAAGATAAAGTCACTGTATGCAGAACCGTAGATCTTTATCTATAAAGTATAATTATGGAAACTGTGTCCATCATAAGTAAATGCTATGTCATGTTTGCTGGCCTAACGCATCACGCAATCCTGTCAGTCAGTCAGTCAGTCAGTCAGCATGTCACCTTAAAGAGTTACACAAATAACACACAGCACTACTACAATTACAGAAATGTTCGCTCAGTTATAATTCACTAACCTTTTAATACGTTTTGGTGCGATTATACCCGCTATTTTAAAACAACAACAATAACTGAATGTTTTGAATGAGAAGCTGTGATGTAGCCGTGGCGGGAATGAATTTTGGTGTGGCGCCCCGCCATGAAAGAATGAATGTAGCGGAAACCATGCATGTCTTTAGCAACTTCACCATGCAACTCCACTCACTGACTTTATCCCTTGTCATGACAGTTAGCCTATACACAGCGTCACCCCCTGTGGTTGCAAATAACAGTACAATGGTGAGCTCGTGAAGTCTGCAACTCGTAGATGTAAGCTAATAACTGTGGTTGGGTAGGTGTAGACATTAATAATAATGGTTGGGTTTACGTAGGTTTGGGAAAGGTATAGATGTTAATAACTGTGATGGTTGAGTTTAAGTATGGAGTAGGTGTAGACATTAATAACTGAAGTAAAGATCCATCTGCCGATAACATAATTTTAATATGCAAGTCTCTATAACTTCAAGTATCATCTACTACATGTTATGCCCCTGTCTTGCAGTCTGCAGACAGACACTCCATTTTTTAGTTATTCATATCAAATGTTTTTTTATGTTTTGTTTTTACTTTTAAGCAAATGTGTTTTTGAATAAGAGTTGATCAAGGCAAATGTTCTCCTGCTATTCAACTTTTACATTAAAAGGGTACACTAGACTTGGGTAAATTATAGTTGCTGCATTTTCTAAAAAAAAAAAAAAATCTAAACCTGGAGCGCAAAAAATGCAAAACATGTTCATATAGGACACTAACAAGGCTGCATGCATGAAACCACTAAGAAAAATTTGGGCACATGGGAATAAATTAAACATTTATGCAGTTACCATTTTAGTCCAAAATGTCCAGATCGTAATAATGCATTTCGATAATGTGTTATTATGTATTATTATAACCATTATTTAACCAGGACGTTTGAGATTTAAAATCTCTTTTGCAGGAGGGACACATAGATGATGTATGATGTATTATTATACATATTCAAAAACAACTATTATTTGTACAATTTATAATTATTACTATCATCATCCTGACCATCATTATAATGGCAGATCTGGTGAAATATAAGCAGCATGAAAACTGCCAGGCTGTAGCAGGTGTTGGTAAATAATATTCCTCTCAGAGAAAGGATCAGAATAGAATAAGCAGGCATGCAGAGAAAGAATAATAACAAATAACTATAAAGTTACTCAGACGCTTTGAAAAGTTCCACCTGGAGGAAAGAGGATAACAAAGCAGATCTAAGAGCAGCCGTCAATCAGGACTCGCTTTCGCTTGGCTTCATGCTGTCCTTTTATTAGAGGACGCAGAGATATAAAGCGTCCGCAGGCTATAGTGGCCCTCTTTCACATGTTCAGCTGCTTTCTGGAATGGAGGGGGAAAAAATCACTGCTTTATCCTACCCTGGGAATACAAAGCCTTCTTCAGTCTCAATCGATAAGGTTCTGGCTCTGATAGAGGAATAGGCCACTAGATCCTCCCCTTGGTAATAGAGTTTACACATAGTGCTTCTCCCAAGCAGAAATGCCTCTGATGCCGTCATCAAAGCAGTCAGAAGTTGTTCTTCAAAATAAGATTTTAGAGCAAAATGAGAAGAATGGCTCTTTTGAGGGTCAATGTCAATAGCAGAAGCTGCAATTTGCCAAACTAAGGGTGAAAATTTAAAGATTTGAAAATCTGAAAGTTCCCCTGAAGTGCCATTGAATGTTTTGTTCAAAGTATGACATCATTTAAACTGAAACAAGAATACATGCAGGAGAATATTGCATAGCTCCCCCTCTTGAAAAAACAAAATCCCCTGATTAGAAGCTGAAGTGAGGAACTGTTTTGAACACATACTTGTTGTTTGTCCCCAACATAAAATACAATGTCTCTTCCTTTAATTTGAAATGCACCTCCAAAAATAAACCAACAAATAAAAAAAAATAATAAATCATGAAATATTTATGATAATCCAGTATATGAATAGCAAAAAGGTAAAAAGCTAATAACATGGACACACGATAACAAGTAAATACACTTAAGCAAAAAAGTAAATAGCTTAAAAATCATAAATTCATTCTGAAGTTTTCTTCAGCTTAGTCCTTTTATTCATCAGGGGTCACCACAGCAGAATGAACCACCAACTTATCTAGCATATGTTTTACAAAGCAGATGCCCTTCCAGCTGCAACCCAGTGCTGGAAAACACCCTTACACCCTCACGTTGGCACACATACACTACGGCCAATTTAGTTTATTCAATTCACCTATAGTACATGTCTTTGGACTGTGTGGGAATCCGAAGCATTCGGAGGAAACCTATGCAAGCTCGGAGAGAACATGCAAACTCCACACAGAAATCTCCTAACCGGGAACCAGCAACCTTTTTGCTGTGAGGCAACAGCGCTAACCACTGAGCCACCATGCCACCCAAAAAGGATTGTTTTATACAAATAAATAAACAGGCAAAGATTTAAAGTATGTGAAGGGAGAAAGGAAAGAAGGAAAGGAAAAATAAATAAATAAATAAATAAATATATATATATATATATATATATATGTGTGTGTGTGTGTGTGTGTGTGTGTGTGTGTGTGTGTGTGTGTAAATAAAGTAAAGAAGACTGAGAACAAAACAAATGAATAAATAAAGAAGGGCATAAAAAGTAAATATTGGCTTTTGACAAATAATCTTATAGAACAATGAAACTATTAAAAAATACAATTTTAACACATTATAAAAATAAAACACTACTACAATGTGTAACATTTGTGCCTTTAAATATAATATATATGCCTTAATATTAACATAAATAACAGACTTGAACCTACAGTACCAAAAAATATAAATAAATAAATAATAATAATAATAATAATAATAATAATAATAAATACATACATAATATATATATATATATATATATATATATATATATATTTATATATATATACACACACACACACACACACACACACACACAAACAGACACAAACACACAGACACACACAGTTGAAGTCAGAATTATTAGCCCTCCTTTGAACTGTTATTTCTTTTTTAAATATCTCCCAAATAATGTTTAACAGAACAAGGAAAGTTTCACAGTATGTCTGATGAGATTTTTTCTTCTGGAGAAAGTCTTATTTGTTTTATTTCAGCTTGAATAAAAGCAGTTTTTAATCAGTGATTAGAAATGGGTAATTAAAACCATAATGTGTTAAAAGAATATTCTCTCCGTTAAACAGAAATTGGGGAAAAAATAAACAGGGGGCTAATAATTCTGACTTCAACTGTGTATATATATATATGTACAGAGGTGGGTAGCAACGAGTTACATTTACTTCGTTACATTTACTTGAGTAAAATTATTGGGTAAGTGTACTTTTTGAGTAAATTAAAAAATGTGTACTCTTACTCAAGTAAATTATTAGAATCAGAATCAGAATCAGTTTTATTGCCAAGTGTGCTTCACACACACAAGGAATTTGCTTTGGCTACAGAAGCTTCCAGTGCACATAAAGTGACAAGTGACAACACAGAATAAATATTATAAAAGAAGACAATAGACATTAAACAGAGATGCAGTCCAACGATCTGGATGT
Organism: Danio albolineatus; assembly: GCA_903798035.1. Taxonomy (NCBI): domain Eukaryota; kingdom Metazoa; phylum Chordata; class Actinopteri; order Cypriniformes; family Danionidae; genus Danio; species Danio albolineatus. The sequence goes on along the minus strand of CAIGQQ010039592.1, from coordinate 4,851,414 downwards.
TGAAATGTATGTACAGATTTGTTATAAATATACAGGTTATAAGGTGCTGTGTGCAAAAGAGTAAGTATTGCATTATATATTGTTATAAGGTGCTGTGTACAAATGCGTAAGGAAAAGTATTGCATTGTATATTATTATAAGGTGCTGTGTACAAGTGCGTGTGAGAAAGTATTGCACATTTATTGCACAATAGGAGAAATATTAACTGTTCATGAGGTAGATGGCCTGAGGAAAGAAACTTTT